>JAUCMX010000004.1:7094004-7159004 GCA_033459395.1 Hemibagrus guttatus
TACCAGGGTAGGCAAGCTATGACTCTTCCGCTCCACCTCACTGCAGTATTTCTCTGGAAGTCCGGCTGCCCTGAAACAGAGTTTAAAAAAATTATTGTTAAACCAATCTGTGTAAGCTTTGTGAAAGTTTCCTGGCAGAATGACGTAAGTTCTCTAGTATTTTAATCAGTAAGAAGATAATAGTCCATAAGAGGAGTCTGTCCATAACCATTATTTTAATTTCATTATATATTTTATAATTAAAAAGATGTTGCTTCCTAATGAAGGACAGAATCAAGTGGCAAAATGTGCCAGTAAGCAAACATTGTCACATTGCTGCATTATTCTAAACAACTGAAACAAATAAGGACACTTCTGATGGCATTTTTTTATACCAAAATTATCTGCATATACTCAGAAATATTCTGGACACGCTGAATCGTGTGAGGTCCCTGGCACCGACATGTAATTACTCTGCATTTAAGACTCACTTCAGCTCCTTTATCTTCTTCTTTTTAATCTCGTCCAGACGTGCTCGACGGATCCGGGTTTCTTCATCCAGCTTCTCTCCTTCATGGAACATGTCTCTCCTCCGAGCGATGGCCTGAGCCTCCCGCTCCCGAACCTGCTGCCGGACCTCCTCAGTGTGGCGCAGGAGCCGCTGCTGATGCCGTTCCTCCTTCTCCCTTTCCCGTTTGATGAGCTCCTGCTGGGCCCTGAAGTGGCAGGAGAAAAAAATATTTTAAAAAAACCTCGTTCAAACTTTGAGACACTAAATTAGACTAGTATGTGTATGTACACCAATCTGGCAAACTTTATGATCACCTGTCTAATATTGTGTTGGTCCCTCTTTCTATGCCAAAACAGCCTTGACCCATCATGCACTGTGTATTCTGACACCTTTCTATCAGAACCAGCATTAACTTAAGAATCAGCAATTTGAGCAACAGTAGCTCGTCTGTTGGATCGGATCGGATCACACGGGCCAGCCTTCGCTCGCCACATGAGCCTTGGCCGTCCATGACCCTGTCACAGGTTCACCACTGTTCCTTCCTCCGAACACTTTTGATAGATACTGACCACTGCAGACCAGGAACACCCCACAAGAGTTGCAGTTTTGGAGATGCTCTGATCCAGTGGTCTAGCCATCACAATTTGGCCCTTCATCAAACTCGCTCAAATCCTTACGCTTGCCCATTTTTTCTGCTTCTAACACATCAACTTTTAGGACAAAATAGTCACTTGCTGCCTAATATATCACACCCACTAACAGGTGTATGAGTATGTGGTGAGGAATTGACCTGAGAATTAATATCAACTAATTGGATTGTGGCTTTCCAAAAGACGCACAGCATAGCAAAGATTTTGAGCTTGTAAATGGCACAAACTATGCTTTACAAAGTTTTGGAGATTCGAACTGATAAAGTAGAAATGTATTCTTAGCAAATCTGTTCATTTCTGGATAACCAGCACCAGTGCCTTTATCTCTAGTGCTGCACGAAAAGCTTGTGAACCTTTGAGACCACATAATATACAACAATCTTCTGTTTTTAAATTAAAGGGACACATCGATTACTCAATCACAGTCAAGGCTGTGTACGTAATTATTGCTGATCTGACTAACAGTGAGGAGGAATTTAATAGTGTCACTTTCTCCAAAACCATTTCATTACCTCAAATTTTTCTGGGACTATTTACTTAAACAGCCCTTTTCCCATCATTCCATCACATTTTACATCTGACTTGGCTGAATGTGCTCTTTTTAAAGCCATCTGTTGTTCATTTACTCATGTGTTTGTGTCTATTTCAGCCTGACATCCTGTGCAATTCTAATTTCCCTGTTTCCTCTGTGACTGAAAGCTATACAGGCCTCCATAATGCCTCAAAGCATGATTCATTTTTCCCCTGAATCTCATAATGGGTGAAAATGAATGCTGAAAATTAGTCTCTTAATGGTGAGCTAGAACAATAATACAATCATCAGTGTGGTTACTGAGCATGTGTGAGAATAATTTTGCTGGAGCGATAAAATCTCTTGAAATTGCAGCACGATCTTTACCTCAGGACCCTCTCAAACTCAGCCCTCTCTCGTCCACCTTCGATAGACAGCATGTGCTCTTTATGGGTGATCTGCTCTAGACGAGAGGCCTTCAATCTCTCCTCCTCTTCCAGCTTTTTTTTGGTCTGTTCTTTCTCCTTCCTTCTCCATTCCCTTTCAGCAGCCTCCTGGTTCCTACGAGCCCTGAGCGCATCCTGGGAGATGACAGCAAAAGAAAAAGAAAAAATCAGGAGAACATGATTTAATTAAGCACATTCACATGAGAATATGATTGGATTAAGCACATTCACATCCTGTTTTCCGTTGTACTCTGTTCTATGTTAGCAAACGATTTTAAAAACAAAACCGTCAACACCGGTCTTAATTTGTATGTGAATAATATATCACAGTCATCCGAAATTTCCACATGTTAGATGACAGATTAGTGTTTAGCCAAACATTTGTACATACTTTGGGTTGTATATTGATGGTTAAAACTGTCTAAATATTTTAGTGAATAAAACAAAATAATAAACTGGACAATCATACATATATTGAGCTATACAATATAGAATGCAGTTTGTATTGTGTATATATATATATAAAAAAAGTTCTCATCTCCAGGCAATAAAACTAGTCATCAATCAGCTTCACCATTCAGACTCAAAAGCACACACATCTCTAACTGACAGACCTGTTTACCTGTTCAGCCTTATGATCTCTGTCTCTTTCCTGGAGAGCTCTCAGTCGTGCCACTTCTTTCTCCTTCTCTTTCTTTATTCGTTTTTGTTCAGCCTCATGCTCTGCCTCTCGCATCTGCAAGAAAGAAATACACCATAAATTTCACATCCGCACGGATAACTGTGTCCTAAATATGCCAGTGTGTGGTGTTATAGCTCTGTGTGTGTGTGTGTGTGTGTGTGTGTGTGTGTCTGTGTGCTGAAAAATAACTTCACTATAGCTCAGAGCACTGATTATGATATGATATTAGCACATAGCCATAGCACAGGTGAGGGCAAAATTTTGTATACTCTATGAAGAGAAAAGCAATTTGTATACAAAAACACAAAATTCAAAAACCTAAAGAATAATGTTGGTGTATCCTGGAGACGGGATAATAATCCGAAATGCTCAATCTATTCAATAAAAAGAAAAAATGAACAAATTATTTTGATATTTTTAATACATTCTCTTTAAAAAGCTGAAAATATGAAAGACGTAGACAAGTTATTACAGAATATTTATTTTACAATTAAAAAGAGAAACTGTTATTATCTTGATTTTACACTATTAATACCTTTTTTATGGTATTTGTGATGATGAGTGAATCTATTATTTGTGAAATCTAACACTCTGAATGCTAATTGGTATGCATTACATTTCTTTGTCTTAATTTTTTCCCTACAGGTATACAAACATCGACATCATTAGAACCGGGGGCCCCAAGGCCGAGCTCACCATTTTCTTGCGTGTATATTCCAGAGCATGAAGGTCAGCCAGCCTTTCCTCTTCTTTCTTGCGTTCTTTTGCACGCAGATTGTCCTCATTGATTTTCAGAATTTCCAGCTGAAGCCTTATTTGCTCCTCTTTTCTCTTTTCCATAGCCTAGAGCCAAAGTCACAGATCCACACACATTTACACAGATACAGACCAGCCAAAGAGAAAAAAAATAAGAACAAAGATGTTGCTGCGAATGTAAAGTTGACACTGAGCTGGACAAACAAATTATAACCATGGAGAAATATTGAAAGGTAGCTTTAAAGTAAATTTGAGTTTCTTTCATCACAGGGTATTTATTTACAATATTTAATATTAGTCTATTATATTAGTAGCTTAGTTAGTATATGGTTCATGTTTTTCAGGGTTTTTTTTTGTCTCATTAGTAAGACCTTTTAGGTCTTAACTGTTGGGTTTTTCATGTTCATCGTCCTTGAAATGTTTTGGGTTTTTGAGACTTCTGATCTCATACCTCCAACTCCTCCATCTGCAACCTCTCCAGGTACTCCAGCATCCGCTGCCCTTCCTGTTCCTTCAGCTCTTCCTGCAGCATGCGCTCCTCCTCACGTTCCTCAATCTGTTTCATGATGCACATCTTCCCCCTGAACAAAACATATCCCTAAACTGCTCAGTAACTTAAACAAGTGTTTGAGATATCTAAGAAATGGCATGTTAAAAGCCCTCACTGAATCCTCTGATTTTTGCGTAGCTCGTTGATCTGTTCTTGTATCTCAAGGGCCCGCCGACGGTCCACCTCCATCATGGCATCCAGCCTACGCTCCTCCTCCTGCAACTCAGACAAAATCTGCTTCTTCTCCTGAATCTGAGTGTCCCTCACCGCATGGCACTGCGCCTCCAGAATCAGCTACGGAGTTATGTCAACACATAAAAGCACATGGGTGAACCCTTGCCAGAAGAACAGAGACACACACAAAAAACTAGCAAGTGAGAACACAAGACAGACCTCATTAAGCTTCTTGACCTCATCTTCTTGCTCCATTCTCAGGGTATTCGCCCTCTCCAGTAAATACTGAGCCTGCTCCTTAGCCTCTGCTTCCAGGTCACTAAGACCTTGGTTCTTGTGACGGCACAAGTCTGCTTGATGAATGAGCAGCTTCCTCTCCTCAGCAGCATTCTAACACAGACACACAAACACTGAGTGCATCCACATTATATACTGATGCTACCTATTGTACCAGACAACAATGGCCTCAAATACATTAAAATTGTAGAGTAACCATTATTAAGTACCTTATTAAATAACACCTATTTTCCCACTATACCTTTTCTGATACTATGATGTGCAAGATTTAAGTCAGAAGTCAGTGTCCACTTACTGTTTAAAATGTTTAGTCTTTATCACATTGAACAAGCTTTTTTAAAAATGCTTTCTGCTCACCACGGCCTCTTCCCATTCTTTGCGCTGACTCTCCAGTGTTGCATCTCTCTCCTCTTTCATGAGTACACGAGATTTACCCATGATGCGCTCTATTTCAGCTGGGCAGAGGATGATGGACTGTCCGGATGGATCCTTATTGGGAATTCTAGTTCAACAGAACAAGGCATATTCCTGTCACATTCCATATGTTTTAAGACCCCATACTTTGTAAAATCAAAGAAAGGCAGAGAGTCAAAATGAGGGAACTGAACAGCATTTCATTGAGTTATACCACTCCTGTGCTTTACTTGCCTCAGGTCCCTGATGAGGTCCTTGGTGACGATACGGACTGTCTGAGGGTTTTGTGTTTTGGTGGCCGGAGCAGAGCAAGACTGCATTCTGGAGCCATCTTTAGGGAGGTTCTTAATTTCACATGCAGCCTGGAAAAAAAGAATGAAAACTCCCATTTATCAACAGCCCACTAATTACTCATCCTGCTATTTTTCTGTGAATGTAAATCAAATATTTGTCTCACCTGTTTAACTGTTCCAAAAAGAGTTTCATCTACTTGGGAAGTGAGGGCACGTGTCCGATAACGGCGCGTGTGAGCACTGTTACTGGACATTCGTGTGGATGATGATTTCCCACTCTGAGGCTATAAAGACCATCAACTTAATAACACATGTCAGTTTCAAACATAAACAATTTGTTTTCTTAGTAGTACAGTAAATAATAATATTCGTGTACAGTTGGTCTTTTATTAGAGTCTTGATGATTTATATACACTGATCAGCCCTAACATTCTGAGCACTGAAAGCTGAAGTGAATAACACTGATTATCTCCTCATCATGGCACCTGTTAGTGGGTGGGATATATTAGGCAGCAAGTGAACATTTTGTCCTCAAAGTTGATGTGTTAGAAGCAGGAAAAATGGACAAGCGTAAGGATTTGAGCGAGTTTGACAAGGGCCAAATTGTGATGGCTAGACCACTGGATCAGAGCATCTCCAAAACTGCAGCTCTTGTGGGGTGTTCCTGGTCTGCAGTGGTCAGTATCTATCAAAAGTGGTCCATGGAAGGAACAGTGGTGAACCGGTGACAGGGTCACGTACGGCCAAGGCTCATTGATGCACGTGGGGAGTGAAGGCTGGCTTGTGTGATCTGATCCAACAGATGAGCTACTGTTGCTCAAATTGCTGAAGAAGTTAATGCTGGTTCTTATAGAAAAGTGTCAGAATACACAGTGCATCACAGTTTGTTGTGTATGGGGCTGCACAGACGCAGACCAGCCATGCTGACCCCTGTGCAGTGCCGAAAGTGCCAAAAATGGGCACGTGAGCATCAGAACTGGACCACGGAGCAATTGAAGAAGGTGGCCTGGTCTGATGAATCATGTTTCCTTTTACATCACATGGATGGCTGGGTGCATGTGCGTTGCTTACCTGTGGAGCACATAGCACCAGGATGTACTATGGGAAGAAGGCAAGCCGGTGGAGGCAGTGTCATGCTTTGGGCAATGTTCTGCTGGGAAACCTTGTGTCCTGCCATCCATGTGGATGTTACTTTGACACGTACCACCTACCTAAGCATTGACCATGTACACCCTTTCATGGAAACAGTATTCCCTGATGGCTGTGGTCTCTTTCAGCAGGATAATGCACCGTGCCACAAAGCAAAAATGGTTCAGGAATGGTTTGATGAGCACAACAATGAGTTTGAGGTGTTGACTTGGCCTCCAAATTCCCCGGATCTCAATCCAATCAGGCGTCTGTGGGATATGCTGGACAAACAAGTCCGATCCATGGAGACCCCACCTCACAACATACAAGACTTAAAGGATCTACTGCTAACATCTTGGTGCCAGATACCACAGCACACAGGGATCCTATGGAGTCCATGGCTCGACAGGTCAGGGCTGTTTTGGCAGCAAAAGGCTGACCAACACAATATTAGGCAGGTGGTCATGATGTTGTGGCTGATCGGTGTATATATATTTTTTTATTTACTATTCTGATTTTAAATAAAAATGTATAATATATACACACATAAGAAGAAGGGGAAAGGTAAGATTATAAGTACAAATTTTGTAAACATTAAAAAATCAAAATAAAGATATTCATTTTTATATATTTATTTATATGAGTTAATTATACTCCCTGGCTCATGTTAAACGTGTTGTATTAAATACGTTCATGTTGTACGTATAATTTATATATGTGTATATATTTCAATTTAAAGTCTAATTTGTTAGAGAGCATAAAAGTAATGTTAACTCACCATATTTATTTTCAGATTTCATCAAGCACTTAAGAAAACTACGCACACGATTGCAGACTTATAAAGTTATGAGGGTCGCACATTCAGCTCCAGTTAACAGGCAGCGGTTAGCGCTAGCAATGCTAATGCAGTTTGCAATGTTACTATAGAAACTGTTGCAACGGTAACAGAGAGACAAATCTGAGCATGCGCATGAATATCCTTAGGCATTAGGCAGTGGGTTGACGAATGCAAGCAAATAAAATATTAATAAACCGTAACATGGTGTCTCTCTTTTCATGGTGCAATTTAATTCCGTTCAATTTTATTCTGCCATACATTGGCACAAATAATTTTTACAACACTGCTGAATTTTTAAAAAAATAATAGTACATATGGGAGCAGTTTGTATGTGGGGTCCTGAATCAACAATAACTGCAGGATTCATCAGGATCAATGCAGCAGGAGCACACACTCAATTGATATTAATTGATAGTAATACCCTGTACAAAAATAGTGCTGGTGATGTTTAATCCCAGTGCAAGTAATCTAAATTAAGGTAGAATCACAGGCAGGTACGTACATGCGTGCACAAAAGACACTTCCGGTTCTTTTCAATGAGTCAGAGAAATCGATTCAGCTCACCATTAACAGCAGACTTTGTCATCTCCCAAATAGTAAATGTTTGTTTGTTTGTTTTGTTCCAAATCTGTCTATTAATTGATCTTTGCATATCTGTATTTTAATTTGTTCAGCTAAATGCTTAACATGCACAATAGTGATGATAATTACGGCTCTTGTTCAGTGAGTCAGCGCAAACGACTCAGTGACTCACCAATAAGAATCGACTCTTTCGGCTTAAATACTATTGCTTGTATTTTTCTATCGAAAGTTGGCAGAATTCGTTGATATTTGTTAATATGTTATGATTTAACAATATATTATATTTAGCAAATGCTTCTGTTATAAAAATCTAAAAACATATATTTAATTAAATGAATCTATATCCTTCGTACCACCGGTCTATTCCTTACTGAAATTTTCCAATGACTTGTCTCAATTCTTTTATGCCTCAACATACCTGTTTTGCTAAACACCATCATATCTTTAATGTAGGATTGTAGTAATGACTTATTAAGAGCATAAATGTTCTTAATTAAAGTGTCCCAACCTGAGGCATTGTCTCAACGTGTTGCTGTAAGCATCATAAGTGCTAAACCTTGTGTTTTACTGAATTCATTGTTTTACATTTCTAGTTGTAGCTATTAAAAACTGTAGCCTTCACAATGTAATGCTTGTGTCTGTTTGTTAAGATTTAGAATTTCAGAATTGTATGAAATTTAATCAACAGAATTGCAGAAATCTTGTTGATTAAAAAAGTAATTTATTTCAGCAATTGAAGCTGCAGAAGTTATTCTCTGCACCGTATACAGCTCTACTAAGTCTGGTCATTGTTCAAAAGCAGAATATATCATTTACTTATTAACTTCCAGTATAGACAACTGTTCTTCTAAGGCAGCTGTTGAAGCAGTCCCTTTAAACCAGCTAGCGATTTACAATGTTTCAGATATAGGAGCTCTCTGTGTGACTGACTAATGACTATGCTGCCTGCTAAGCGTTTCTGCCAGTGTCCTAATCATCTCTGCCAATTCTTCTGTCTCATTAGACTTCTCCAATAACTCGTAGCGCAAACTTGAGATGTCCTGCTTTATCTCCTTCAGTTCCCCTGTAGAGAGAGAGACACACTGTTAGTGCACATGTATCATATTTCATGAAAGCTCTTTAGAAAGCCATTTTTTCTTCAGATAAAGTATAAAGCCACAGCAAATGCGTGTATTTGTGTATTCAGAAATAACAATGACATACTGTACCTTCATTTACCTCATCACTCTCTTTGTCCATCTGTGCTTTTATGATATATCTTTTGATTAATCGCTTCATGATCCTCTGTTAGGAAAAAAATGTGCAAACAATGTCAAAGAATGACAGTGACAAAGTAAAATGACTTACATTTAACAAACATAGTTTATATAAGGCATTAATCCCACATTCTTTTCCTAGCTCCCTAGCTGGGCAAGGATAAAGCGGTTAATGAAGATGAATGAATGAACTGGAATACAGGCTAAGAATTTAAGTATTTAATCTTAATCAAATTTTTACAATTATAAACTACTGGGTGAAAATAAATTCTGTTGTTAGCGAATTGGCCTGTGTTATTTGTTTCCATTGTGAAGAAAGAAACAGTGTTATACATATATTTTTTAATTTAATTTAATTTAACTGAGGAACTTTTCCAGGTTTTTTTTTTTAAGGTTTGCTTTTTATACCACAAGGCTGTATACCACTAAATAAAGTTCTCGTATACACATATTTGGGAAAAGGTGGGATTAAATTGTATTATTCAGGATTTTTTATAGTGCAGTGTGAAAAGCCATGTTGTAAAGGTGTCAGCATTTTACCCGATAACGGCCTGATTGAGGTGATCCTGCGTAATTTGATTCTTTCTGTTCACCCAGCTGAAATAACAATAGATATCTTTTGTTTATTTCAACACAAATCCATGACTCTCTTACCTCGAATATATATATATATTTATATATAAAATCATATCACCATTACCATTAGTGTTTTAAATTTTCTTACATTGCTGATAGAAACTGTGCTGTGTTTCTAATCTCAGGCAACAAAATATTTAGTAGTGGTTCACACTTAAGATCTGGTCATCAGTCTCTGGCCAGTTTTTAGTTGTTGTTGTTCTTTTGGCTGATCATTTGATCATTTGGTCTAAATGCTTTGATTTGGCACAGGTTTTACTCCGGATGCCCTTCCTGACACCAACCCTCCCATTTAATCCAGGCTTGGGACCGGCACTGAGAGTTAACTCTTCAGAGTTAGCTCCCTGCCCATAACTCGAACCCGGGCCATGGCAATGAGAGCACAGGATCCAATGCAATTACACTTTGACTTAAACATACGCCTTTGAAAATATATATTCAATACTGTATATGTCTCTGAAAAATATATGAAATATAAATATGTTGCAAATACTTAACTAAATTGTTCAAAATAAAACATTCCTACTTTCCTAGCCTTTCTCACTGCCTGGATCATGTGTGATTGCTGCATAGTCTGTGGCCAATGTGAGAAACTGATCGTGATTTCAGGTAAGTACATCTTATTTTTACAGAGCAAATTCTCTTTCATTTCACTTGGTGTGATCTTACTTCATTGAGCTCTGTGTCCTCCTTCAGGCTGTCCTTGTGTCTGTGCAGAGGTGTTAACAAGAGCTTTTTGATTTTCTGACTCAGGCTAAGCACAGACTTGGGGCTGGGAATTAAGTTAAAAGGTACAGGCAAAGTTCCACCTTCCTCAAAGTAGGCGAACCACAGCTTAGCTCTGGCAAACTTCCACTCCACATCCGCATCATCCTGTCAGAGGAAATGAGTCTCATTAAGGAAATCTGGTCTATAAAAATTACCTTGACGTTACCATGGTGAGAATGAAAGTGATTGCAGGAGAATCATTAATGCAGAAGAGCTGTATTCATGAAAATGCTAGAAAGTAACTGCTGCTGACATGTTGCTTTTAGAAATTATTTAGACCTTGGACCAATTTATCTGCATATCAGAATGACATTCTTGTTCTCTTCTTCTTCTTTCGGCTTTTCCCTTCGGGGTTCGCCACAGCAAATCGTCTTTCTCCACCTATCCCTATCTTCTGCATCCTCAACACTTGCACCCACTAGCTTCATATCCTCATTTATTCCATCCATATACCTCCTCTTTGGCCTTCCTCTTTGCCTCCTGCCTGGCAGCTCCATGTCCAACATTTTCCTACCAATATACTCACTCTCCCTCCTCTGAACATGTCCAAACCATCTTAATCTGGCCTCCCTAACTTTGTCCCCAAACATCCAACATGAGCTGTCCCTCTGATGTACTCATTCCTAATCCTGTCCAATCTTGTCACTCCCAAAGAGAACCTCAACATCTTCAGCTCTGCTACCTCTAGCTCTGACTCCTGTCTCTTCCTCAGTGACACTGTCTCTAAACCATACAGCATGGCCGGTCTCACAACTGTCCTGTACACCTTCCCCTTGATTCTCGCTGATATTTTTTCTTTCTCCACCCATTTCAACCTGCCTGAACTCGCTTCTTTACCTCTTTCCCACACTCTCCATTACTCTGGACTGTTGACCCCAAGTACTTAAACTCCTGTACCTTCTTCACCTCTTCACCCTGTAACCTTACTGTTCCACTTCCTTCCCTTTCATTCACACACATGTACTCAGTCTTACTACGACTGACTTTCATTCCTCTTCTCTCCAGCGCAAACCTCCACCTCTCCAGGTTTTCCTCCACCTGCTCCCTGCAGATCACAATGTCATCTGCAAACATCATTGTCCAAGGAGACTCCTGTCTGACCTCCTCTGACAACTGGTCCATCACCATAGCAAACCAGAAGGGGCTCAGAGCCGATCCCTGATGCAGTCCCACCTCCACTTTGAACTCCTCTGTCTGACCTACAGCACACCTCACCACTGTCCTGCTCCTCTCATACATGTCCTGCACCACTCTGACATACTTCTCTGCTACTCCTGACTTCCTCATACAGTACCACAGCTCTTCTCTTGGCACCCTGTCATACGCTTTCTCCAAGTCTACAAACACACAGTGCAACTCCCTCTGCCCATCCCTATACTTCTCCATCAAAATCCTCAGAGCAAAAATTGCATCTGTTGTGCTCTTTCTGGGCATGAAGCCATACTGCTGCTTACAAATTTCCACTACCTTCCTTAACCTAGCTTCCATTAATCTTTCCCATAGCTTCATTGTATGGCTCATCAACTTTATCCCCCTATAGTTGCTGCAACTCTGACAGAGTACACCCCTTCTACTCTTTTTTTCCCTCTCATTTTCCTCATTCATCTCCTCTGTACACTCTCCTCACTTGTGAGCACCCTTCCATCTCTATCCTTAATAACTCTAACTTGCTGCACATCCTTCCCATCTCAATCCCTCTGCCTCCTCTTCACCTCTGTTCCCCTCACCAACATGTCCATTAAAATCCGCTCCTATCACCACTCTCTCACCCGTGGGAATACTCTCCATCACCTCATCTAATTCACTCCAGAATCTCTCTTTCTCCTCTAACTCACAACCTACCTGTGGGGCATAACCACTAACAACATTCAACATCACCCCTTCAATCTGTAACTTCAGACTCATCACCCTGTCTGACACTCTCTTCACCTCCAGAACATTCCTCACAAACTCCTCCTTCAGGACCACACCTACCCCATTTCTCTTACTATCCACACCATAATAAAACAGCTTGAATCCTGCTCCTATACTACAAGCCTTGCTACCCTTCCACCTGGTCTCCTGTACACACAGTATATCCACCTTCCTTCTCTCCATCATATCAGCCAGCTCTCTACCTTTCCCTGTCATAGTACCAACATTCAGAGTTCCTATTCTCAGTCCTACGCTCTTACCTTTCCTCTTTTCTCTCTGTCTGCGCACTGTCCTCCCTCCTCTACTTCTTCGACCAATAGTAGCCGATGTCGCCGATGTCAGTCGTTGTTAACCCGGGCCTCGACCGATCCGGTATGAGATTCAGAGTACTGACGATTTGCATGGTTAAATTTGGCAATGTTTTACGCCGGATGCCCTTCCTGACGCAACCCTCTCTATTTATCTGGGCTTGGGACCGGCACAGAAGTCACTGGACTGTGTCCCCCATGGCTAGATTATCAGAATGACATTCTTGTACTGTTTATAAATGCTAACAATTGATTTTAGAAGTTGATTTATCGAACATAATCTTCTGAAATTACTAAAAATATACTGTATATATTTAGCATGTTTAATAGAAATGTGTTTTCTTATTATGTAAGAGCATTTAAATTATTTTACAAACTTACAAACTACCAAATCATTATATGGAGCAACAACTTAAGACTGAACAGATGTATAGACATATCTGAGGAAAATTGAACAATAACCAGGATATATACTGTAAAACTTACAATAACTAGGAAATGTAAAGCTTACAATAAGCAGGATATGTAAAATGTGTGTGTGTGTGTGTGTGTGTGTGTGTGTGTGTGTGTGTGTGTGTGTGTGCTGATTACCTCAATTTCCTGAAACGAGCTGTTGATCATAGCGATGAGCATGTTGAGGAGGACAATAACCATGATAACATTGTAAACTCCATAAAGCACATAGCCAATATTTTCGATGAATTTATGTCCATTATTAATGACAACTGATTTGACCTCAGAAAGTCCAAAAATAGCCCAGAACAACGTTTTAAAGCTCTCTTCAACACTGGGAGAAAATGAAAAGAGAAAGAAAGTGTTATAGACGTGTGGGCAAAATGAAACACAAACAGGAAAACAAACAGGATTTTACTTTAACTCTCTGAATCCCAGACTGACAACAAAAGATAGTTAGCTATGGGGAAACAGAGGTCTGATTTTATCACTGTCTCGCATTTATTCTGAAGATTATTTCATCCATGATAATGCATCTTAAAAACTGCAAACCTATAAATAAAAGTCATTTTCAACTCACATTGTGAGCTTTATTAATCTGCATTTAGTTGAACTAGGATAAATATTTACCTGCCTCAGAACAACATGTAAGTAACTGAGAGATTTTTGTAAATAATTAAAATTCTAAATCAATTACAATATCCCATAAATTAGATATAAATAGTCTTATCCGAGAACCTGATATACTTTTATATACTGTACAGTGTGCTATTGTTTATGATTGCCCAGGGCATGACTAAATTCTCATGGCCAGTTTGCATAAACACTCTTCATTCCACTCGCTGTAATTCGATCGATTTGCCAAACACCCACATGCAGTATGTCTTTAAATGTTAATGCCAACAGCTTTTAATCCATGTGACAATCTAAAACAAGACATTTTCAGAGGGATGTCTAAAAACATTTAGCAGGTTTTTGGTAATTAGAAGATAAAAAAGATCAATCCTAATTCATTTTATTTGTGTAGCACTTTTAACAGCTTTACAGGAATATAAAAGTTTGGAATAAAAATTATAGTTTATTTATATTTATCTCCAATGTGCCAGATTCAACTGTGGCAAGTAAAATCTCCCTGAGATGATGAAATCAAATCCCAGTGATTCATAATGTTATAACTATACCCCAATCAGCCATAACATTCTGAGCAGTGTGAGGTGAAGTGAATAACACTGATTATCTCCTCATCATGGCACCTGTTAGTGGGTGGGATATATTAGGCAGCAAGTGAACATTTTGTCCTCAAAGTTGTTAGAAGCAGGAAAAATGGGCAAGCGTAAGGATTTGAGTGAATTTGACAAGAAGGAACAGTGGTGAATCAGCAACTGGGTCATGGGCGGCCAAGGCTCACTGATGCACGTGGGGAGCGAAGGCTGGCCTGTGTGGTCCGATCTAACTGATGAGCAACTGTTGCTCAAATTGCTGAAGAAGTTAATGCTGGTTCTGATAGAAAGGTGTCAGAATACACAGTGCTTGATGGGCCAGGGCTGTTTTGACAGCAAAACGGGGCCAACACAATATTAAGCAAGTGGTCATAATGTTATGCCTGGTCGGTGTAGTATAAGACCTTGCTCGTGGTATTCTACCTCTACACTTATTATTCAAAATTCTGTTCAATACTGTAGCAATACTGTACAATACAATACCATAACCACAGTGGCAATTATATTTTGGCCAATATAAAGCCTGGTATCTTGCTTTTAATGCATTTGTTTCACATCTCCAAGTGCATTTACTTCAGTCAGATTTGTCTTTGTAAAAAATAATTCTGAACTGTATTAAAATAATGGAATCAAATAGAACTGGATCACGTTAAAATGAAATGTGACGACGCATTGTGCAATAAAATAATTGTAAAGTCAAAGATTATAAACCTGACTTTTTACAATCAGTAGAACTTTGCCTGTTTAAGTAATAGACCCCTTTGATTTTGAATTTTGGAAACACGTCCTCCTGCTCTAATGGTTAATACTGCATGGTGTGGTTGAATCCTTAGTATGAAAGAAGTTTCACAGCAGTTTGCATTCGAAATCACAACAGATCCCAAACTACTCACGTTGTGAAGGCGTTGTTTTGTTTTGCTCCGAGGTAGTAGGAGTAGAGGTTAAACATGCCAATCATAAAGGCCACAAACACCATAATGAAGATCACCATGAACTTAAAGATGTCTTTGACAGTCCTGCCCAGGGAGATCTGCAGCGGGCCAAAGCTCTCATTGGCTGGCAGTATGTAGGCGATTCGTGAGAAGCTCAATACAACAGCAATGGCATACAGACCCTCTGAGATCAGCTGGGGGTCAGAGGGCACCCAGTAGATTCGTGCTACAAAGAAAACACGAGTCTGGTCATTCAAATGCTGTCTCTGCTAAAGTGCCAGAAGTGGCAAATGTGGAAAAGGCAAGTAAGAAGCTACCTGTGTTCAAAAGAAGACATGTACCTTATATAAAATACTTATTTTTATAATCACTATGATAATGATACAACTATCATTATCATTATCACTATCACTATCACTATAAAAGATAGTGGCAGAAATATTTTTTATACTAACAAAAATGCTTGGTACTAACATTCTAAATTATTAACAAGTTTAACAATGGCACATTAGAAGAAAATCTTCTGGGAGTAGGCTGGTCCAAAAGAGTCCTTTAACACGGTTGTTCAGACAGCAAACTAGGGATATATTTTTATTTCATTTGACTACTCACAAATTAAAGGACAGACATGTCTCAAAATAGATCTCTCCCATCCATTTTCTCTAGTGCTTATCCAATACAAGGTGCCTGATGTCTTTACACCGGGAGACTCGGAGCACTAAGGACAATTTAGAAATGCAAATTAGCCGACCACACATGTCTTTGGACTGGAGAAGGAAACCCGAGTACCTGGAGGAAACCCCCCAAAAATGGAGAGAACATGCAAACTCAGCACACACAATCCAACCCCTCAATCCTGTAGGTGCAAGGCAAATGTTCTAACCACCAAGCCACCACACCCTAACCATTACCCTTTCAAACAGATCATGGCTTAAAAAATCTGGTCAAAATAAATCAAAATAAAATACAATATAACTGTTGTATCTACTTGCTATCTGCCTTTTAATAATGCCTTGTTAGAACATAATTCTTTGGTTTGTGATGTCCAAAATACTTGGCCATGTTACATCAGGAGCTCCAGTAAGCTGTAAACAAGTCCTGAGGAGACACATCTGTTCAGCTATTGAGTACGCCAAAATAAAGCGACAGAAAACCAGATTTTGACAGTTATACTGTAGATGCCAACGTCTATACCACTAGGGGGCCTGAACAAACAGGCTGCCTTGTAAATATTGAAATATAATGGATTAAAAATCATGGTGTCCATATAAGTAATTTTTTTAAATGAAATGTACATATTATAGTGAAAGAGTTTTTTCTACTCAAACCCTTAACATAAGCAAATACTCTATAGAAAAAATATTCAACTATTTGATTCTTCACTTCCACCTCTGACCCATTTTCTTGTCAAACTTACCTAAGCGATAATATTCAATCTCGTAAGGCAATGTTATGTTAGAGAGGTCCGTGTAGTGCTCATCAACATAACTCTGTGCAGTGTAAGCATGCCAGAAAGCCATGAATCTTGCTATGAATGATGATACAAAGATGGCCAGCATCCCAAAGTCCAACAGATTCCAGGGTTCCAACAGATATTCCCGAGGGCCTTGAGACCAGATCTCCTTGCATTCAGCCCAAATCATTCCTTTAAAGTGGAAGAGCAAGACACATTTATTTCAAATGATATGTGATCAATGAAGCTAGGAAAAAAGCAAAGATACTAAATTAAAAGAACACTGTCACAAAAAGTCTATTCATCTTATATGATTATGAAGAAATTGAACAGAAAGCTCAGAATTAATCATCACAGAGCAATATGGCATAATGGACTCTAAATCTTCTCGTGTCTTTTAGAATTACGAGTACTACCACTGTAATTCACAGACCTCTAATGTAAAAGAATATAAAACCTATGGTCCACTGCTGTCCTTCCTACATTTATTAAGGAGCACTTTTAAGCCAGGCTACTAATGTGGGTTGTTGATATAACCAACATCAAATAGCAAATGTTCTTCAGTTATGTAAGTGCAACAGTGCGTGGAAAATGGCCTGTGACTCTGGACAGAAATGTTATAAAGGTAGGCTGGTGAGGTAGGTAGTCTCTGTGAATAGTATGTGTGGTTAAGTGAATTTCAAGTGTTGGAGATTCATTTGAGTTCAAGTTCAAGGAAAAGTGTCTTTTAGTATGCAATGACAGTATTATGTACTGCACTTGTGAAATAAAAATCCATTAAAATGAATCTAATATTGCTAATACTGCTTTCTAAATTAGTGTTCTTAGATGGTACAATGAGTGCAAGGCAACAATACACCAAATACACCCTGGATATTTGCACTAATTTTACTGCTGCTACTGCATTTTTGCGCAATTCATACTGTCATGCTGGTATATATATACGTTTACAAACATATATGTTATTAGATACCCGGTTTTACGGTTTCTCGAGTTTGCACATTCCATTTTTGTTTTGTTGCACATGTTTTTATGGCGCTATGTCTCCTGTCTTGTGTTGTTTTTTGTACTTCCTGTTTCTGTCTTTGCACTGTTTGCACCTGGTTGCACATGTTGCATTTTATGTAGCTAGGACAGAATTCTGTCCCTAGCTCTGTGTTGTTTTTGTTGAAATGTTGTTTCATTTCACTATGTACTGCGTCAGCTATATGCGGTTGGAATGACAATATAGCTTCTTGATTTGGCTTGACTTGACTTGGATGGGTGGCAGTCCATATCAGGGCACTATGCACTTACACATTCACACCCAGGAGCAATGTAGATATTTTTGGGTGGTGAACTCAAGGAGAACGTGTGACACTATGCACAGACAATAATCGAGGCTCAGGATCCAAGTTTATTTTAAAATTACTGTCTAAAGTTCTATATTTATATATATAAATCCAGGCTAACCAGGCCTTTTTCTTCATTTTAATCTCTAGTTCCAGTTGGAGTCAGTGGAGTGTTTTTTACAGAACTCACCAGGCCTAATTAACCACACAAATGATCATGTCTTGCACAAATTGAGTAAGTCTTGACCATTCCTGCACCCTGGGACAGATTAAAAGAACATATCCAACCTATGACCCAGGAAATGATCAGCATTTCCATCCAGGTGAAAGGAGTGGTTTTCATGCGGAACAGCTGTGTAGGATGGTCATGGATGGTCATGTTTGGAAGAAGAGTCGTTCCCTCAAACCGATCTGCTGCATTCATAATCAGGAGACCAAGGAAGATGGTGAATGAAGCTGCATGGGCCACAAATTTGAGGAAAGGACCACGAATGATCTTTCCTAACTGCAAAGCAAATAAATATAATTTTAAAAAATAGTAATTTGTATAAAATCAGTTTTGCATAATGTTTATTAAAATGTTCAAATGTTGTATAGCAGCTGCTTGGTTCATAAAGCATATTTGTGAAATAAGCATTATATTACATACCTTACTCTAGACTTTTTTAAAGCAAATTTCTATTCATAAAAATAAAAAGTTTCTTTGCTGCCACAGCTACTGTCCACCTTTGTTTTGTTTTTAGGGAAATGTGTTGAAATTACAGCCTGTATTAATCTACAGATGTATTAAACTGATCTTAGGTTGAATAAATGCTGGAACATTCTTTTAAATCTGAATGAGGCATTTATAAGAACAAGACTGCTGAGGCTGAACAAAGGTCTAGGCTACTGTAGGCAGACCTTGCTTGAGGGTGCTATCCAGTACAACAGAGCCAGGATTGGCAGTCCAACGGCCACCCCGAACACCACCAGCAACTTCACAGCGGTAGTCTGCTGCCGGAGCCCGGACAGATTTTCATACCAAATGGAGAGGAGCTGCTGCTGACAATTTGGATGAGCTACAAACTGTGTGGGAGGAATTGAACATTTAACAATGCATCAGGCAAGGAGTTTATTTTATCCGTGTCAGCTGCAGCACTTATAAATCTTATTGAATCAAATCCAATTAAGCATTCATTAAAAGGCTGTGCAAAAATAAAAACATCTTTCAGAGATTTCACCTTTTTAAGCTCATATTTGATGGCTAGTTTTAGACGAATGAGACTCGGTCTGCCTGTTTTGTCATTGCTGTTTAACTCTGTGTCTCCGTTCAAGATGGCTTCCACCTCTTCTGTGTTCCGGCACAGGTCCAAAAGTCCAACCACGAAGTCTTTGCATTGCATAGACAGCTTCTTATAATCATTCTAGAAATGAAAATCAGCACACTGATGATTGTAACATCATGATATTTTAACATGCCTAATAAATACTTTAAACAGATGCTGTAGTAACAGCTTATTAACATATCAATTGCATTTTGTCTTTTCACACATAATGCCTAAATAAATTGGACTATGTTGGGCTAATTGAACTACAGTGCATTTGGAAATAGCAACGTATTACTCATGATGGTTCGCAGCATGGGCTTTGAGCTGTAATTCATATGATTAACCACATGATGTCTTATGTTAAAAACTTTAAAGAAATCAGAGTGGCAAAATGTCTCTCTGAGTATCTGTTAATAAGAGAAGTTAATTAACTATTAATAACTCTAATTTTGCTTTGCTTTATATGTGTTTGGCATTGAAGACTGTACAGCCCACATTAAGTCAAAGTACAAGGGTGTACATTCTCATCAATTCCCATTCTGCCTCACACATGATTTCAGCATTATTAGGACATTTAATGTTTACAGTTTCTCCTCCATAACCTCATACACTCAACAGACATAATGAGTAATTCACTGTATTTTTGATGATTATGTTATTTCGTATAGAGAATAATCTTTTACTCATTTTGTCTTTTTTTTATAAATAATTTTGTTACCACAACAATATCACATCATGTGTGCACTAAACTAATTATTGGGAATGTAAGCAGTCAGTGATTCAGCAGAATAAGGTATAGATGCAATCTGATGCTCCATATTGTTATACAATATGATTTCATTCAATTGATTTAAACTTTCTGTATATATTGTGTTTTAACAATAGACATTATCACAAAACAGATTTACAGAATTTATATTTAGATCCCTAATGAGCAAGCCATAGGCAATGGTGGCAAAAACAAAAAAAAACTCCATGAGGCAACATGAGGAAGAAACCAGGATTATAAGGGAACCCAAATCAGTTGTATTTTACAATAAAACACTGGTAGCACAGATACCAGGAAATACTCTATATTTAAACAGATAAAAGTATAAAAAAAAAGAATAAATAAATGTAAATTTATATAACCACTGCTGAAATCATCTTGCAGTCTGCTACTTTAAAAGCACAGAGGTTTACTGGCAAATGCACTTCAAAGCTGTAGTAAACAGCAAAACATATTTTTAATGTACTTTAATCTACTATATTTCATCTAAATTTATAGAAAAAAACTTACTATTGGTTTAACCTAATTTACACTTATATCTTAGTCAGGCTCTTGGTGGAGTCTATCCATGGAACACTGGGCATGTGGCTGGAATACATCCTGAATGGAAATCCAATGCACACCCTGTCACACCCTGGCACAAACCTAAGGGCAATTTAGTGTAGCCAATCCACCTGTCTTTCATCCACCTGCTGTTTTGGCAGGCTGAAGGAAACCAGAGGAGAAATGGGGAGAACTTTTAAAATTCAGCACATACAGCAGCCTGAGGTCAGTAATGAACCATGGAGCCTGGAACTGCAAAGCAGCAACACTACACTCTGCACCAGAAATTGATAATGCAGTTGGAAATTAATTATATCTCTTATTAATAATAATAATAATAATAATAATAATAATAATAATAATAATAATAATAATAATATACCAGTAATAAACATGTTAAACACAATGGCAACAGAATCAGTGGGAAAATATACTTTAAACAGGAAGGAAGCTATTGAAAAAAAAAATCTGACATTTGACAATGCTGTTAAGGTAAACTTGTTCCTGTTTGGATGGATTCCAAAATGTAATTAAATTAAAGAGACATGAAGAGGTTTCTAAAGGGGTCAGAATACTGAATGCCCTACTTTTTCAGGACCCACAATCATAACTACTGAGGCTTGGCAACTGATTGATTTGCTGAGTCTTTACATCCCTAATAAGTACCCTATATCTGCTTCAAGCATAGAAAGCCCTTACCTTAAACTCTTTCTCTACGTTGGCCAGTACAGCCAGCTCATTGCTTAGCTCCAGCGCAGTCAGCACAGGGTCTTCACTGGAGAGCGAGAGGTAGGCTGGGCTGGCCAAACCCTTGTAGGCATTGATACGGGAACGAGAATGACTGAAAGAGTCGTGCCTCTGGTGGTAGACACATGTGTTACATTTACAGAAGTAGTCATGTGGCCGCTCAATGCGAGCTCCCTTCAGTAACAGGATGTGCACAATTTCATACTCATGGCAGTGAGAGGCCAAGATGATGGGTGTAATGTCTTGTGAAAAACGCATCCCGTCATCATCATAGGCAAAGAAGTCATCGTTTGTTTCAGCTTGCAGGGTGCTGTTGGTTAGCTTTGATGTGTCCACAAAGGCCTGGTGAGCCAATATGGCTTCCACTATTCGGATGTAGCCTTTGCTGATGGCCAGAAGTAGAGCATCACCTATCCTGGCCAGATTGTCTTTCTTCAGTAATAGCTCCGTCACCTCCAAGTGCTCATTGGCAACCGCCAACTGTAACGCATTCTGCCCCATATAGTCCACACAGTTGATATTAAGTTCAGGCAGTTCCTCCAGCATTTTACGGACAACAGGAATGTTTCCGTACTCAGCTGCCTCAAGAAATAGCTCTTCAGCAAGCGACAGGCTGTTGCAGTGAGCGCTAAACATATATGCCGGGCGGCGCATGGCCAAGCGACGACTCTTAGCCAACATCTGGCTCTGGGTAATTTTTCTGTCAGCATTGGTTCTCCTATAAATGGGAAAAACAATTAAATGAAACCAAGGTGGTTTGTCTTAATCAAGGCAAATGTGACTGTCACTGAGCCAGTTAATGACCTCAATTATTGTCCAAATTTCAAAAGGTCAGGTGTTTAAAGGGTGCGTGAATTTAGTTACTTTTAACACATTTGGAATAAGACTGTCCTTCATCTATGGATAAATTTACTCTTTGGTTAAATCTGTTTTGATTACTGTGTTTCTGTAAAAGAAATGACAAAAATTATGATAATGAAATAAATACTAAAGTGCACTCTTTTTTAGAACTTTTCTCCTCTTGGCAGAGACACGTACACCAAGAGTGCCACAGGAGAGACAGCATGGTGAGGGACTCTGACTCAGAGTCCACAGATTTCAGTGACTGATGGTGCAGAATGAAAAGGCTCCTTCTGTCTGAGTCACAGCTTATAAACTGCCCTGAGTCCAATTAATAACAAAAAAGTTGGGTCCAACTGATGGCATAAAAGCTTGTCATTTGGTGTATCTCTGTCCCAGAGGTATTCTCTGTGGGTGTTTAATTCGATAAATATTCGATATGAACTATGCATATGAGATCTTGGCACACCCACATTTAATTAGTAATCATGTTGTAAATACTGCTTGTCTTCCTGAGCAAAGATAAAGGAAATGTCAAAGCATTTTGATTTTAAAGCATTTTGGTTTTGGAAACAGAAATACAACATACTGCCATGTAAATGAGATGATTTATGAATGTGTCTGTTTCCTGTGAGTAAAATATGCAAAGGCAAAAACAGAATAATTGGAGCACTAATAGGATTTGACATAATGAGACAATTGTACCTATTTCATTTGTACAGAGGTTGTGAAACTGTGAGTGATGGTATGTTTATACTCAAATGTGCTTTTCAAATGCAAAACAAGTTCATTCATTCATTCATTCATTCATTCATTGTCTACCGCTTATCCAATCTATTCTCGGGTCACAGGGAGCCTGTGCCTATCTCAGGTGTCATTGGGCATCAAGGCAGGATACACCCTGGACAGAGTGCCAACCCATCGCAGGGTACACACACACGCACACACACACACACGCACACACACACACACACGCACACACACACACACACACGCGCACACACGCACACACGCGCACACACGCACACACACGCACACACGCGCACACACGCACACACGCCCACACACGCACACACACACACACGCCCACACACGCACACACACACACGCGCACACACACACGCGCACACACACGCGCACACACACACGCGCACACACACACACATTCACTCACTACGGGCAATTTAGAGATGCCAATCAACCTACAATGCATGTCTTTGGACCGGGGGAAGAAACCGGATTACCCAGAGGACACCCCCAAGGCACAGGGAGAACATGCAAACTCCACACACACATGGTGGAAGCAGGAATCGAACCCCCAACCCTGGAGGTGTGAGGCAAACATGCTAACCACCAAGCCACCGTGCCCCCCTGCAAAACAAGTTGTTCCTGTTAATGAATGACACAAAAAACGTTTACAAAATCAAAGACGTATAAGGATTTTACAATTGTCTTGCTATCTAGAACCATACAGTGTTTTCCTAAATCCTTAATTATCTTTAAAAAAAAAAAAAAAAAAAAAAAAAAAAAAACCCTTAAAGGATATTTTTTTCTAAGAACCCACATATCACTAGTGACATATGTTTAGAAACACTGTTTTATGCAGATGCTTACATTTTTATCAACTTTACATTTGAACATCAAGGGCATAGCCAGGTCTAAACAGCTTAAACAGAGAAGAAACTCCAATCTTTCTTTTTTAAACCATGCTGTCATGTGAAATCTTCAGTTCACTAGCTAGCTTGCCCCAATAGAGCAATCCATGAAATGTAATTTTAATGAGGTGAAGATGTTGATGAAATCTAGCTTATAACTTGCCCATGTTATAGTTATGTATAAATAAATTGAAGGAAATGAGATGTGAAATCAACTAATTTTTCAATGTGTTATAAACACACACATACACACACACACACACTTGCCTGGCAGACATAACACATTCCATAATATTGATTCTCTTGCAGCCAGCTAACAAAGCAGTTAGTCCTAGGTCCAAGGCCCCAAATTGATTTTCATTTCTATAATCAATGAACATCAGCTTTATAGCTTGTACAGTGTCAGAAAAAGCATTCAGTATGGGTGAATTTTTGTTCACCAAGGCAATTCTGTACCTTAATGAGGTTTCGCTACAATTACGTTTTTATCACTAAGCATGCAAATTGAAGTAACATTTCAGTGACGAGTATTTGATTTAAACAAACTGCTTATATTCGAAGCCCCAAAAATGGACACATTATATATCACCATTGTGCAGCTACATTCATATGCCAGCACTAGTTGGCTTAAAATTTGGATTTTATGATCTGAAACAACTCTATCTAAACCCTATTTAAAATAATTTTTTTCAAAAAATGTAAATTTCATGGGAAATTTTAAAGATTTGATACAGAACTCCACAGCATTGGTTCCTGATAAAAGAGTGTTCCACATATAACCTCTTCAATAATCTGGGAACTATTAACCATCCTAAGAACCAGTAAATTTTTCATGTGAATTAATGCTGTTTTTCTTTTAGAGCAGTGCAATATAACACATATTTACACAGATCAGTTTACTTTATGTTTATGTTGTCCTTAAATGTATGCAAATAGGCTAAAATGCACATTCTTATAAGCTTTCATTCTTCAAACTAAAACTAAACATCCCTTATATATCCAAAGAATCTTTTATCCTTCAAGAGCATGCATTTACAATTTTTAGAGAAGTGAATACAGGCAGGGCACGGTGGCTTAGCACGTTTGCCTCACACCTCCAGGGTTGGGGGTTCGAGTCCCACCTCTGCCATGTGTGTGGAGTTTGCATGTTCTCCCCGTGCCTCGGGGGTTTCCTCCGGGTACTCCGGTTTCCTCCCCCGGACATGCATTGTAGGTTGATTGGCATCTCTAAGTTGTCCGTAATGTGTGAGTGTGTGAGTGAATGAGAGTGTGTGTGTACCCTGCGATGGGTTGGCACTCCGTCCAGGGTGTATCCTGCCTTGATGCCCAGTGACGCCTGAGATAGGCACAGGCTCCCTGTGACCCGAGTATAGATCGGATAAGCGGTAGACAATGAATGAATGAATACAGGCATTGTGTTTAAAGTGCATGGTTTAAAATGTAAAGCATATACAGGCAGCATAGTTGGCAGTAAAGTACTTTAGATTTACAGTAAATAAGTAAAGTATGTTGCATAGTATATAATAACACAAGATCCAATATCTTTAGGTGATCCTTTAAAAAAGTGACTTATAATTTATGCATGATGCAAATGAGAACAAGGTTAAGGGTCTTACTCAAAGACCCATAGCAGCGTGGTGCTGATGGGATTTATCTAAGCTCTAACTCAAAGATACCAAAGATGCTCAAAGACACCAAAACTAGCTCAAACATCTTGCCCTGATGAAACCACCTTCACCACTATATCACCAAGATGAATTTCTGTGCTTTACTTAACCATAGCTTCTCATAACAGACTTCGACACAAGGAGAACATTTTTGTACCATTCTCACAGCTGGTGAAATGTTAAAATATCCCACTATGCATTGCACTATTCAGGAATTTCACTGGAAACCAATGCACTGCTCGAACGACCTAATCATTTACACTACAATCCAGGCAAATCTTACGACAGTATTTTGCCGTGAAGTATATGTTGAAAATCTACTGCATTTGATTAGTGTGTCCATTGCGCGCACAACTCGACGTGCGCATTGCGCGTCCTGATGTCTAAACGTCTTCCACTTTGTGCTTTGCAGATTAAGTGACATTTGGTGGAATTACTGGATCCTGATATATATTCAGTGAAACTTCTTTCTTGAAATCAGTACCTTCATAGTAATGTGAGGGAATAAGACACACCGGACTATTACAAGAAATCAAATTAAAGTTCAGAAATGGCTGCCCTTAGAGACATTTTAATATCTTGTTCACTTATTATTGAACGTTGTGCATGCATTAGCTTGGTTTGGCGGAGATTTTGCTTCCTGGCAACTAGTAGGTTTTGAAGATGAGTACATTTTGCATGAGCACATTTTGATCATATAAGATAGTATGGCTTAGACCAAGTGCGGATATAACTCACCTTAGGTAAGTAGACCGTTGTCGGAAAATTGCGTGTCTGTCCTCACATGGTTCTTTCGCTGGTCCACGGTCTACACTGTGTTTCCGGGATGAACTTTGTTCTGAAGGTAAGCCCTCAGAGCACATCGGTCTCCTCATGACTTAAAAATCTCCTTGCGCAACAGACAATCCGCGGTAGAACAGTCCATGTGCTTCATTTAAGGTTGTCTTACTTCGTGCCTTTCATATTAAAACCGATGCAAACGAGACCGCTTTCCCTGCCAGAGGATGGAAGAGAGACATTTAACACCCGCATCCTTGTAGCTGGCCGGCTGCCCGGACTCTCCACGCATTAACATCACACACACTGACGGATGCTCAGGAGCGCGTTCTTCTTGTGCATGAATGAAACGCAAAAAAAAAAAAAAAAAATGCATCCTTCCTAAACGTCTTTTTAGTATTGTGTTCTTTGTATTGTTTTTGTGCTCGCTGTAAATTCAAGAATGCATTTATAAATGAATTAGTTAATACTTCATCTACAGCATTTTGTCCCTGTCAGGGTCATGCTGGATCCAGAAGCTATTCCAGGAACACAGGTTGGGACCCAGGTGCATAACAAGGCACTCATTTGCACACTTGTTCACACCTAGGGATAATTTAGCATAGTCATCATAGTCATTGAGATGAAACCTGAGAACCAGTAGGAAATCCATACAAACACAGGGAGAATATGAAACACCCCAAAACTTGCAAGTGTTCACCCTGATTATAAATGTTTTTCCTTTAGATATGGTAATATTTTTCTACAGTATGCAGGTTCGTCTTCCACATGAACCGTCAAATCTGGACAATTTGTTCACTATTGTAATCCACTTGCGGTTGGACCTGGTATATTTCATTTAGCAATACAGAATGGTTTGTCAGTGGACTGATGGCCATTAGTATCAGATAACATACAGTAGTATCCAACATGCTTGACTGGAAATTCAATGAACCCAAATCAAATTTAGAAGAAAATATCTTGAGCACCAGTTTCCAATAGGTTGTAATGGTTGTTATAATGAATGGGGATTTGGATGTTTAATACAGTATTTTACATGATCACAACATTTTACCATTACAAATCGACTACTTGGCAGATGAAAATGAGGAATTTTCATCATTTTCATAATAAAATTGTTAGATCCATATGCTTTGGCAGTACTCAATCAAGAACAGGTGATAGATATTGGCAAGGGATAATAATTAAAGCAATAGTATGTTCTATAAATCATATATATCATATATGTATATACTTCAGAACAGTGTATAAAGTGTAAAAGTCTGGTCATCCACGTTGCATTCAAATCTTATGTATACAATTTCGGTGTTTTAGGCGGAGTATATGGTAACAAGTTTGGTTCTCAGTTACTTGTAGATGGAGAATGAACAGCTAGTGCCCTGATGAAATCTGGAAGCATTTGGAACTAAAAGCTCAGACGACTATCTGAATGTGAACCTCAAAAAAAAAAAAAAAAAACTCACAAACTCCCCCAAATAACTATATAGAGCCCACCTGTCACCATTGTTAAATTCCGGTGTCCTGTAATCAACCTGGACCTCCCCTAGCAATCTGACCTCAATTCCATTGCTCAAACTAAGGTCCATCAGATTTGCCTCACTGGAGGTGATTAAGCATGTACAGTCCACCTTAGTCAATGTTGCCCCAGCCCTATACACTTATACATGATTGAGTCCCTTCTCACCTCCTCTGTCGCAGTCTGATGGAGACTGCGGAGAGAATTATTGGCTGTAACCTTCCCACCCTCCGCCATCTGTATGACTTCAGGACTCGATAAATAAGCGAAATAATTGCAGACCTCTTTCACCCAGGCTATAAGGGAAGTTACAATTAAGACCACAAATCAAAGGAACAGCTGGTCCCCTCCAAATGACATATTTTAGGTCATGTCTAACTCATTTCTAATCAGACACATGGCAGATGATGCCCAGGGGTTGATATACATGCATAGGGCAATTCCAGTGTTGGAGTAATCATCAGGTAATAATGTTATGCCAACACCTCATTAAAAATGTCATGATTTTAAAAAAATGTTTAAAAAAAAATCTGTCTCATAATCGGAGACATATTAACCTAAAATGAATTTTTTTTAGCTTTGTTTCCTTGGGTTACCTCATGATTACTTCTACTTCATGAAGCAGGTTATTCATCTCTCAAATTTTCCCTACTAGCAAGCAAGTGTTTTCCTGTGAATACTAGATGTATCATTCAGATTTGTTAACTTATTCAGTGTCTTTTATAGGTAAATTCTTGAAAAGCTGAACATAAAAAGTTAATCTGTGGCTTAGAGTGCAAGCTCAATCTATTAAGTAGGGCTGAGCTGTATGTTTTTGGGAGGCTGGATCACTTGCGGCTGACACAGAGGTCCTGTAATAGCCATTTAGTTCTTCACTGGGGACCCATTTCTTAAACCACATAAATCAATGCTGCAACCCCCTCCTTGTTTCTCTGTAAATTCTTATTAAGAAACAAAGAGGAGAAATGGCACAAGGCTTCACAGTGCACAGTTACATGGTTGTTCAAAAGAAAAAAAAAGTTTCAAAGATGTAGGCCTGTACTGTAGATCCAGATGATAATAAATTAAGCTTTCACTATACACCACATATATCACTGATCAGGCATAACATTATGACCACTTGCCTAATATTGTGTTGGTCCTTCTTTTGCTGCCAAAGCACCCCTGAACCATCATGCACTGTGTATTCTGACACCTTTCTATCAGAACCAACATTAACTTCTTCAGCAACAGTAGCTCGTCTGTTGGATCGGATCACACGGGCGAGACTTCACTCCCCACGTACATCAATGAGCCTCGGCCACCCATGACCTTGTAGCCGGTTCACCACTGTTCCTTCCTTGGACCACTTCTGATAGAAGCAGACTGGGAACACCCCACAAGAGCTGCTGTTTTGGAGATGCTCTGATCCAGTCATCTAGCCATCACAATTTGACCCTTGTCAAACTCGCTCAAATCCTTATGTATGTTTGTAGAAGAAATAGCAAAGACACTGAATCATATCTATCAGATCAGATTGCTTACTGTTTATTGCTGAGTGTTTTAACTGAGACAGAATTGTAAGATTAAAATCCTATTATTTCCCTCTGTGGTTGGCACAGTGGTACAACAGGTAACATTGCTGCCACACATGTACAGCGTCCCGGCCTCGATCCTGAGCTTAAATTACTGTCTGTGTGGAGTTTTTGTGTTCTCCCAGTGTCTGTATTTTTCCTCATGTTTTCCCTGACCCAGATAAAACCGTTATTTAAAAGTAATATGAACGAATGTACACCTAAATATTACTTTAACACACACACAAAAAAAAATTAGCTGATGTCCTCATTAGGCATCAGATTTTAGATTTATATCTTAAAATCACAATATTGACAGGAATATTGCCTTGGTTTTTGCCATCACTTTGTTCACTCAAGTTGATTTGCTAGTTATATCTGCACAGCAAGCTAGAATAGACAACCAAATGAGCAACATACCAAAAAAACTGTGAAATGTTACAAAAGTTACAGCAGAATAAGATATGACTTTGCTAGAGATCTGTCAAGAACATGTCAGAAAGTGCGTGCATTTTCATGTGCCACAAATGTTATATCCATAACTTAAATCACCTCTATTTAATTTTATCACCAAATAACTCATATAAAATACATTTATTTGATATCATTTGTATTGGTGGGGATATCAAGGTCATGTCAAACTGTATAGAATGACAGAGAACAATTCCCCATATAGTGCATATTTAACTTTTCTACCTTTTGAATAAGACGGGAATGGGCGGGGTTAAAATTGTACTTCAGCCAACCACTAGATGATAGATCAGAGATAGTTTTGGCTTCACTTTTACACCCCCTGTTATGACGTGCATTCATTCACTGTCTACTGCTTATCTGATCTGCAGGTGCATCTCAATAAATTAGAATGTCATGGAAAAGTTCATTTATTTCAGTAATTCAACTCAAATTGTGAAACTCGTGTATTAAATAAATTTAATGCACACAGACTGAAGTACTTTAAGTCTTTGGTTCTTTTAATTGTGATGATTTTGGCTCACATTTAACAAAACCCCACAAATTCACTCTCTCAACAAATTAGAATACTTCATAAGACCAATAAAAACATTTTTAGTGAATTGTTGGCCTTCTGGAAAGTATGTTCATTTACTGTACATGTACTCAATACTTGGTAGGGGCTCCTTTTGCTTTAATTACTGCCTCAATTGGGCATGGCATGGAGGTGATCAGTTTGTGGCACTGCTGAGGTGGTATGGAAGCCCAGGTTTCTTTGACAGTGGCCTTCAGCTCATCTGCATTTTTTGGTCTCTTGTTTTTCATTTTCCTCTTGACAATACCCCATAGATTCTCTATGGGGTTCAGGTCTGGTGAGTTTGCTGGCCAGTCAAGCACACCAACACCATGGTCATTTAACCAACTTTTGGTGCTTTTGGCAGTGTGGGCAGGTGCCAAATCCTGCTGGAAAATGAAACCAGCATCTTCAAAAATCTGGTCAGCAGAAGGAAGCATGAAGTGCTCCAAAATTTCTTGGTAAATGGGTGCAGTGACTTTGGTTTTCAAAAAACACAATGGACCAACACCAGCAGATGATATTGCACCCCAAATCATCACAGACTGTGGAAACTTAACACGACTTCAAGCAACTTGGGCTATGAGCTTCTCCACCCTTCCTACAGACTCTAGGACCTTTGTTTCCAAATGAAATACAAAACTTGCTCTCATCTGAAAAGAGACTTTGGACCACTGGGCAACAGTCCAGTTCTTCTTCTCCTTAGCCCAGGTAAGACGCTTCTGACATTGGTTCAGGTGTGGCTTAACAAGAGGAATACGACAACTGTAGCCAAATTCCTTGACACATCTGTGTGTGGTGGCTCTTGATGCCTTGACCCCAGCCTCAGTCCATTCCTTGTGAAGTTCACTCAAATTCTTGAATTGACTTTGCTTGAAAATCCTCATAAGGTTGCGGTTCTCTCGGTTGGTTGTGCATCTTTTTCTTCTACTCCACTTTCTGTTAACATGCTTGGATACAGCACTCTGTGAACAGCCAGCTTCTTTGGTAATGAATGTTTATGGCTTACCCTCCTTGTGAAGGGTGTCAATGATTGTCTTCTGGACAACTGTCAGATCAGCAGTCTTCCCCATGATTGTGTAGCCTAGTGAACCAAACTGAGAGACCATTTTGAAGGCTCAGGAAACCTTTGCAGGTGTTTTGAGTTGATTAGCTGATTGGCATGTCACCATATTCTAATTTGTTGAGATAGTGAATTGGTGGGTTTTTGTTAAATGTGAGCCAAAATCATCACAATTAAAAGAACTAAAGTCTTAAAGTACTTCAGTCTGTGGGCACTGAATTTATTTAATACACAAGTTTCACAATTTGAGTTGAATTACTGAAATAAATGAACTTTTCCACGACATTCTAATTTATTGAGATGCACCTGTATTCTCGGGTCACAGGGAGCCTGTGCCTATCATTGGGCATCAAGGCAGGATACACCCTGGACGGAGTGCCAGCCGATCACAGGGCGCGCACACACACACACACACACACGCACACACTCTCATTCCATCACACAATCACACACTATGGACAATTTAGAGATGCCAATCAACCTACAATGCATGTCTTTGGACTGGGGGAGGAACCCAGAGTACCCGGAGGAAACCCCTGAGGCATGGGGAGAACATGCAAACTCCAAACTCCACACACATGGCGGAGGCAGGAATCAAACCCTGGAGGTGTGAGGCAAACGTGCTAACCACCAAGCCACCATGCTCCCCAGTTATGACGTGCACTCTTATGTAAACAGTCATTGCTCCTGCCACAATGTATTTTATACACAGGTTGAATGGCTTCTGTCAAAGTCCCGCCCTTTTTTGTGAGTCATATTTACATACAGCCCGTTGATTGGACACTGTGTAGAATTCAGCCAATCGTAGCGCGGAAGGCAGGGTTTGTTGCAATTCTTGTAGTGGAAAATAACACGGCGGCCATTTTGTAAATGTTGCTGTCGGGCCATGGCGGAGATGGATGACGGCGATGAGCCGGGTTTAGTGCACACGCATAGCGGTTCATCGTCTTCATCCAAGTCAGGGGGAGATAAAATGTTTTCTCTCAAGAAGTGGAATGCGGTGGCAATGTGGAGCTGGGATGTCGAGTGTGATACTTGCGCCATTTGTAGGGTGCAAGTAATGGGTAAGTGTGGCTAACACTGGGTGCTAACTAGCTATTAAACCGTTTATCGTTACAAACAACTAGTTAGGTAGCTAGTTAGCCGATTAGTTAGGTAGCTGCTTTGCTAACAGATAATTGCTGTAAAGGTCCTTCTAATAAATGACGCAGTCAAAGTCAAAACTGTCTAATGTTTTAGATGCACATAAGACGCACTCAGTCATTTTACTTGATTCGGCGTAATCTTTTACTAGCTTTAATATATATATATATATATATATATATATGTAATCATGCATACAGGTTATAAGCATGCATATAATAATGCAGCTTTATAATCCATAACCTGTGTTGGCAAAGCATTTCAGGGGGAGCTATTATACATGCTTAGAAAATCGCCAGATGACGTCATGGACTATTTGCGTAATCAATAAATCGTCAAAATCATTTGCATATTAAAAGTAGAATAATAAAAGTTTTAAAATGGCCAAAAAATGTGCTTTTGTTATAGAAAGTCAGTGCTTTCATGGCATCACAACCTATTTATTTCTTTAAAAAAATACTACTTTTTTTTTTTATTAAGAATGCAGTTAAAATGAAGTCGTTGTAGGGAGTCAGTAGGAAAAAGATGCTCAGAGAACAAACAATGATGCTCTGTGATTGGTTGTTGTAAAAAGTCACAACTTACAACCCAATTGTGCTTTAAAAGTATGTACTCATAATTTATAAGAATACAAGTACTGAAACATCATATGACCAAACATTGTTGCCTCCTCGTTGCTTTTCAGCTTTTTTCATTCATTATTTCCTATACAATTTATAACAATATCATATAGACCCTTTTTTTTTGCTGATGTCACGATTACGTCACAGCGCTTAGCTGGATGCAAAACAAAGGGAAAACTGGAGGCGGCCAATACAAACCAGTACAGAGTCGGCTACACGAGGGACGTAAATGTCATCTTGTTGTGTTGTTGGGTGACAGAATCGATGGAGTACAGGCTCCAATTTGAAGTTTTATCGCATAAAGCGAGCGGACTGGACAGAAACAATCATCAACAGTTTGTGCGTTTGCAGCGCACACTTCATATCGGATAAGGTTAAAGAAACTATTGTTTTTAGTTGGTATGGTTTATGGTTTGGTTACGTGTCTAAATATTTCTTATGCATGCCCACCTAATCAGAAATTGGGGAAGAAGTTAAATGATTTCTCATTTAACGCTAACTTTTTAGTGTGTAAGTTAGCTAACCTGTAGCTAATGACCAGAGACTAAACAAAGGAAACTATTTATGTCAACTCCCTTTTTAGCCAGAAGCGCTCGGTTTTTCTATCAGATAGGTGTAAATGTCAGGTCACTCAACCGGAGGTCATCCTGTCGCATCGTCCATCCATTAAGTGAGTGTGTACGGGTCGGCCAATCTGGTTAAAGTTAATTTTTTAAAATAACATTCATGAGTGACCTAACATGGTCAGATAAATTCGGATTTTGACCAGTCATTGTTTGTAAACAAACTAACAAAACTTGATAACTGCTGCTTGTAAAGCATTCAGGGAAATCTTTCTGCCTTCATGTAAGCTCTGCCCACAAAAAAACGTCATAATGTTTACTAACCGAAAAAGGGTCTATAATCAAAAAGCTCAAAAAGTCAATAAATTTTTAATGAGGTCCTTTTTAAAAAAATTAAATAAATAAATCCTACAACTAAGGTGTCAAATCCCTTTATTGGCCCAATAAAGGGGACAAATCACCCCGTGGTGATCTAGCTTCAAAGTCATAAAATATACAGCGCTGTTCTTCAGCTTGTATTTGTTTCCTTCTACCATCAGCAGCCATGTGTAATGATATAGCCATATAATTTAATAGTCCGTACATTGACACAGTACAGTGATTTGCTTAGGCATGATTACCTCAAATGCATTAATAAACTTAATTATAAGTTAATTAGGTACATAGATCACATAGGTGTGCTTTGTAGGTATTTCTCCTAGCTGTTTTGAAGGTTTATTACTTTTCAGCACAGTGTATGCCCACGGCATCTGTTGATTGAAAGGATGACGTACAGATGGTAGTCTGCTGTATGTTACCGAAGAACGCAGCAGGTTTTGTGCTTCTGGCTTATACGTCTTTTTGTTTATACGTATTTTTCGACATTAAAGTCATTTGGGGGAAAAAAACAATTTCATTAAAGCATCCTTCTGGAATAGTTTTTCATCTATTTATTAAGGACCAATTTACCAGTGGAAAAGCTGACCTGGTGTTTGGATGCGGTGGAGTATTTTCAGCACAACACTAGCATCTTATTGGTGTGTTAATAGGTGTGTGTGCTGGTATGTTTTTGTCTGCTTTTGCTTGCTGGACTTTTTCCTCACAGTAAAATTAAATTAAGGCTAAATAGTACCTAATAAAGTGGCACTGAGTGTACTTGTTTGTTTCTTGCAGATGCGTGTTTAAGATGTCAGGCAGAAAACAAGCAGGAGGACTGTGTTGGTAAGAAATCACATGCAGCACACCATAGGTTTTAAATCAAGCAGATTGCATCCAGTCAGCTTTGGTGAACTTGAGTGAAATGACAGAATCAATAATGTGGTCAATCGTAGGGCTTAGAAATGGTAGGTGGAAGTGCACTCGCAATAAAAGCTTCACTGGCTCACTGACAATCTTAACAATCTCCAGTTCACCATTATCAACAGGTCCTTAAAAATTCTTTGATCATCTAAAATAATGTAAAGTTCGCTCCCATATCCTGCATTGATTTATTTTTTCCTTTTATCCTGAAGTCAATTCATAAATTTGATGAATAAACATAATTGTGGCTTAATGTAAAATTTCTTGTTGTAGTGCATTACATGGCACAGGATGACACTGGATGCATCTGTCTCACTTACTGATGTGCAGTTAAGTGTCTTGGTGGTATTTGGTGTCTGTAATATGGTAGTGGTAATTTCATAATGTAAATGAATAATACAGTGGTGTGAAAAAGTGTTGGCCCCCTTCGTGATTTCTTATTTTTTTGCATGTTTGTCACACTTTAATGTTTCAGATAATCAAACACATTTAAATATTAGTCAAAGATAACACAAGTAAACACATCATGTAGTTTTTAAATGAAGGTTTTTATTATTAAGGGAAAACAAAATCCAAAACTACATGGCCCTGTGTGAAAAAGTGTTGGCCCCCTAAGCCTAATAACTGGTTGGTCCACCCTTAGCAGCAACAACTGCAATCAAGCGTTTTCCATAACTTGCAATGAGTCTGTTACAGCGCTGTGGAGGAATTTTGGCCCACTCATCTTTGCAGAATTGTTGTAATTCAGCCACATTGGAGGGTTTTCGAGCATGAACCACCTTTTTAAGGTCATGCCACAGCATCTCAATCGGATTGAGGTCAGGACTTTTACTAGACCACTCAAGTCTTCATTTTGTTTTTCTTCAGCCATTCAGAGGTGGACTTGCTGGTGTGTTTTGGATCATTGTCCTGCTGCAGAACCCAAGTTCGCTTCAGCTTGAGGTCACAAACAGATGGCCGGACATTCTCCTTCAGGATTTTTTGGTAGACAGCAGAATTCATGGTTCCATTTATCACAGCAAGTCTTCCAGGTCCTGAAGCAGCAAAACAGCCCCAGACCATCACACTACCACCACCATATTTTACTGTTGGTATGATGTTCTTTTTCTGAAATGCGGTGTTACTTTTACGCTAGATGTAATGGGACACAGACCTTCCAAAAAGTTCAATTTTTGTCTCGTCAGTTCACAGAGTATTTTCCCAAAGGTCTTGGGGATCATCAAGATGTTTTCTGGCAAAACTGAGACGAGCCTTTATGTTCTTTTTGCTCAGCATTGGTTTTTGTCTTGGAACTCTGCCATGCAAACCATTTTTGCCCAGTCTCTTTCTTATGGTGGAGTCATGAACACTCTCCTTAACTGAGGCAAGTGAGGCCTGCAGTTCTTTGGATGTTGTTGTGGGGTCTTTTGTGACCTCCTGGATGAGTTGTCGCTGCACTCTTGGGGTAATTTTGGTTGGCCGGCCACTCCTGGGGAGGTTCTCCACTGTTCCATGTTTTCGCCATTTGTAGATAATGGCTATCACTGTGGTTTGTGGCAGTCCCAAAGCTTTAGAAATGGCTTTATAACCTTTTTCAGACTGATAGATCGGTAGGTTTGTGACCTCAAGCTGAAGCGAACTTGGGTTCTGCAGCAGGACAATGATCCAAAACACACCAGAAAGTCCACCTCTGAATGGCTGAAGAAAAACAAAATGAAGACTTTGTAGTGGCCTAGTCAAAGTCCTGACCTCAATCCGATTGAGATGCTGTGGCATGACCTTAAAAAGATGGTTCATGCTCAAAAACCCTCCAATGTGACTGAATTACAACAATTCTGCAAAGATGAGTGGGCCAAAATTCCTCCACAGCGCTGTAACAGACTCATTGCAAGTTATTGAAAACGTTTGATTGCAGTTGTTGCTGCTAAGGGTGGCCCAACCAGTTATTAGGCTTAGGGGGCAAACACTTTTTCACACAGGGCCATGTAGTTTTGGATTTTGTTTTCCCTTAATAATAAAAACCTTCATTTAAAAACTGCATGATGTGTTTACTTGTGTTATCTTTGACTAATATTTAAATGTTTGATTATCTGAAACATTAAAGTGTGACAAACATGCAAAAAAATAAGAAATCAGGAAGGGGGCCAACACTTTTTCACACCACTGTAGCTTTGAATGTTTGAGACCTTGAGACTAATTGATGCTTTACAGAATGATGTTCTGAGGTTCTCATACACTTCTTATTGATTCTTCGCTTTTTTCTCTTTTGTATCCCACAATACGTGCTTGGGAAATTGAACACTGTTAGGTTCTTTGGTTGTCCCTCTGGAGAAACTCAAAGTTTTTATGTATCAGAAAAATGCTTCAAGTTCAACCTTAAAAACTGATTGTAATCATTTACACTTCACATTCCAGCTCATTTTTGTTTCTGTAAAAGGCAATAAGTGTTCTTGGTTAAATTTCTGGTTAAGCATGGCGTGTGTGTGATGTGTTGATTAATCTCTCCCTACCTTTCTCAGTTGTATGGGGAGAGTGCAACCACTCCTTTCATAACTGCTGCATGTCTCTGTGGGTGAAACAAAACAACCGGTGTCCACTATGCCAACAAGACTGGGTTGTGCAGAGGATTGGCAAGTGAAGATGTCTTCTTGCATATCCACCATGTTCATCTACTCTGATCCCTTCTGGCTCTAGGACACACAGGACTGAATCTTCAGCTGCGCAACATAACTCCAGTGTGTATGCATGTGACTGTAAAAGTCACTGTGAGTGTGTGGACTTTACCAGAACTGCAGCTGACACTGCTATGCTTCTCAGTCCTGCAGTAAAATAGATGAGTGAAGCACCATACATTCTCACTGCAGCGTCTGAAAGGTGTAGTGAATGTCTGTTTAAGTTATGTTGGAATAAACAGTTAAATATTAAAGACCTGATATGAGCCTTTTCTTTGAAAATGAAGGCTGCAGTCACACTTGAGTACTCTGTCTCTAAGAGCTGCATAATGTCTGTGACCCAACTGCAGGACATGAACCCAAACAGGCCATGCAGGATGGGGGGAGATTGATGTCCTGTCTCAAAGAATATATTTCCTAGTTACGATTATTAAAGGAATAATATAATCTAAAACCTTTTTCCTCAACTCAAAATGGTAGGCCACTTTTTGTTAGGAAACATCTCCATGGTAACATGGTGGCAAGTCCTGGCTTATCAGTCTTAAGCTGCTCGGTGACCAATCGTTTTCCGGAAAAGTACTTTTTTTTTTTTTTTTTTAATACAAATTGCATACATCGCAGTGAAGGTCCTGCCATGCTTCTGTACATATAAGAAAAAATGTCTTTTTCAGGTCCTATCTCTTCAGCAGACTCCAGCACTGGAATTAATGACCTCTGTCATCTTTTGTGATAATAAAAATCGAATATTATAAAGAACATTAAAGTTGCATTATTTAATAATAATTTATCAGAAGCTTTGGTATTTCGCTGTGTTGGAGCTAACCCCATTATTCAATTAGCTACAAAGATAAATAAATAAATAAATAAATAAGAACATTAGTCTACACTTTTATTCTAAACACCTTTTCTGGCAAATAATTTGAATCAAAAATATTCTGCCTTTTTGTAATAAAGTATTATAATTTCAAGAAAATAAAATTAAAAAATGGTATTGTCCCCTTTTTTCACAACTGAGCCTGTAATATGCAGGAATAATGCTGTTAATTTTGTTCCCACTCCTCACTTGTAGTATCTTGAACGTGAGTTACATAGCTGAAATATTTATCAGGAGGCGATGTTAACTATTGTGATGCTTGCAGTACAGCCGTTGATAGTTGAGCAGAACACTTTACATTTTATTTCATTTAATTTCTGCCATTTGGCAGACACCCTTATCCAGAGTGACTTACATTTTATCGTATTTTATACAACTGAGGGTTTTTTGAGCATTGCTCAGGGGCCTAGCAACTCGCAACCTTCCAATCAGTAGACCAACACCTTAACCACTAAGCTAGCACGTTCCCCATACATGAGCACTTAACACGTCTTTGTAGTAATTCAGAAAAACCTAATTGTTCAACAATCAATGCAGTAGTAATCAAGAAACCTTAAGACACACACACACACCAAAAACACTATCCGTTGTTCTCAGTTTAGGGTCTGTAATATTTTATTATATTTTATTTTATTCAGTGGTGGAAGTTGCAGTTTTTCACTTCAATAACGTAAACTTAATAGATTTATTATTGCATTATTATTGTTATTAGCCTGCTTATTGGTAACCTTATTCAAATGGATTTAATCCAAATCCCAATAACTCAGAAACCAAGTAAGTCTATAAAAATGTCACTTGGATCTTATCAGTTCTGTGAATGGAAAAACGGCTCTAATGAGTAGCTGAGAGTTCTTTCCAAATGAACTGTCTGCCAAGGGGATATGCAGAATATATTTTTCCAAGGCTGCAAACTATTTGAGAACTCCTGCCTTATATCTCCAAATAACACTATATGGCCAAATGTATGTGGACACCTACCTGATGATCACACTCATGAGGTTCCTCCACAAACTGTGGCCATAAAGTTAAAAGAACACAGTTGTATAGAATGTCTTAGAATGTTGAGGCTCAGACCTATTCCAGCATGACAGTGCCCCTGTGCATAAAGCGAGCTCCATGAAGATCTGGCTTTTCAAAGTTCGATTGGAAAAACTCAAGTGACTTATACACTCAAGTCCTGACATCAAACCCACTGAATACCTTTCGGATAAACTGGAAGACTAGCTGAATTCCAGGCCTCCACTAACGCTCTTGTGCCTGAATGAACACAAATCACCACAACCACACTCCAAAATGTAGTGGAAAGCATTCCCAGAAGACGTATACGTGTTTATTTTTTCACTGGACCCCGGTAAGTGCTGTAAGGTGCTTTGTAGGTATTTGTTCATAAAAGTGTAGCTATTGTGCCATCCAGTGGTGTAGGCCACAGCTCCATGGCTCTTTATCCGGGGTTGGTGCTTAGTTCCTGGGAGTTTCTAATCATTTAAAGGTTAACAGAATGATAGGGGAACGTTCTCCGAAACATTGCAGTTTGTACAGCAAGGTTATTTAAAGGTTAGAGAAACCTTCTCTGAATCATAATGTGCAATGAAATGTGAACGTTTTATTCCTGCAAAGTAAACTTTCCAGGAAAACCATACAAGAACTAAAAAAGGTCTGTTTTTAGATCGTTCTGGGAACCACTAAGTGTTAACTGGGAGAGTGTGATGGGGAAATAAATGGGGATATTTATTTTTTTTACAGTAAATGTTACATGCAGAAAAGGTTTTGCATTTCCATCTGTCATGTTGTTCTCAGGTTACACATGAAAAGCTAGTGCGTGTTGCATCTCACATTGTGACTGCTTTCCTATTTGACACAAAACGAGCTCTATATTGATTTAAATGCACAATAGTGTTTGGATGTGTTATCAGTGCTTGACCAGCAGATGGCGTTCTATGGTTTTGTTTGGTTTGGCCTATTGCTGCAGCTAGACAAGCATTCATTCATTGTCTACCACTTATCCGAACTATTCTCGGGTCACGGGGCGCCTGTGCCTATCTCAGGCGTCATTGGGCATCAAGGCAGGATACACCCTGGACGGAGTGCCAACCCATCACAGGGCACACACTCTCATTCACTCACACAATCACACACTATGGACAATTTAGAGATGCCAATCAACCTACAATGCATGTCTTTGGACTGGGGGAGGAACCCGGAGTACCCGGAGGAAACCCCTGAGGCATGGGGAGAACATGCAAACTCCACACACACAGCGGAGGCGAGAATCGAACCCCCAACCCTGGAGGTGTGAGGCAAACGTGCAAACCACTAAGCCACCGTGCCCCCTTCCTTCCTTCCTTCCTTCCTTCCTTCCTTCCTTCCTTCCTTCCTTCATTCCTTCATTCCTTCATTCCTTCATTCCTTCATTCATTCATTCATTCATTCATTCATTCATTCATTCATTCATTCATTCATTCATTCATTCATCCATTCATCAACAACATAGAAACAGGGGCATTGGTGGCTCAGTGGTAGGTTTCTCGCCTATCATGCAGAAGGTCTGGGTTCGATTCCCAGCCACTGGGTTCAGTGTCAGTCCCAAGCCTGGAAAAATGGGAGGGTTGCATCAGGAAGGGCATCCGGCGTAAAACATTTGCCAAGTTGTTGTGCGGACCAGTTGGTCCGCTGTGGCGACCCCGAACAGGGAGCAGCCGAAAGCAACTTCATCAACAACATAGAAACACTATCAAATAAGCCACTTGACTTTATGTAAATTGTTAGAATTGAACAGTGTTAAGAATGTGATGGGAACATATGTGTTTAAAATGATTAAATCTTATCTTGTACATTATAGCTGGAGTATAGCTATAGCAATATAGCAAAGAGTCATGGGAAAAACTGAAATCACACATTTAAAATGATCATATGATAAAAAATGCCCATGCCCATGTTCAGAATCAGTCTGGGGTAGAAGAGTAATTCCTATCATCACTCAAGTGTCTGTCAATTTTATTGCTAGGATTAGAATAACAATTTCTATTTACAAAATTCTATTTAAAAGATTACTGGTGTAAAAATAACTTATCATATGCTTCCAGTGAGGGACAAACTGCATCCAGCTTGGGATTCGAAATGCCGAATCTCGAGCTTAAAACAGTTTAAACACATCATGACCTCTGTTTATTATAGGAACATTGAACAGACTTCGTTCTAACATAAATGCATCAACTTTTAGATTGACCGCTAATTCTCAGGTTGTAGAATTATTAGATTTACATGTGTTCCTCACACAAAATACAAAGTATTATTTGTTACGAAAAGTCTTTTCAAATAAACATGCTAAAGAAGGGCTTTGTGTAGAAGATGGAGCAGGGAGGTATGAAGATGGGAAAGAAGCGTGTGGTTTTAGACACAGAGCAGATATTCATCTTCCTCCTGCATGGTCTTGGACAACACCTCAGCCACGCCATAACAGCCCCCCTCTGAGTCCAGTGGAAAGCTCGGGTCAAGGCATGCCGTGCGCTCTCGCCGAACTTTCCGTGCTTGAGCTCCATTTGGCTGCACCTTTTCACCACACACTCTGTTATTCTATCCTTAGCGCAAGAGGGCACGGACGGATATAGCCTCTGCTGGTCTCATTAGGAAAATAAGGCTTGTCTATTTGCGTTACGTGGGAGAGGGTGAGGTTCTTAAAACAGAGGTCAACAGTTTCAGACATGGAGGGTTGGAGTTCAGTGATTAGGTAATCAACTCAAGTTCATTACAAGGCTTATTAGCTGTGTTTGTGCGCTGAAAGCAAATATATCTAAAACCTACAAACTTTTCAGGGTTTTTTTTTTTTTTCCAGGCCTCTCTTCTGCTTTAATGGAATATATTGATTGTCACTCCATTCACTACGATAAGAGATTGTACTGTATTTAAACACACAATTGTGCAGTGGCTTAAAAGTTTATGTCTGAACAGATACATGCTCGTCTCACTGATTGTTAGCAAGGTTTATTTTGAGGTTTTACAGCAACATCAGTGTCTTACAAATAATCAGGTCACTTTCACTCCTACAACTTTCTCCAACTTGTATGTAAATGTACTTGCCAATTTCGAGTAACACGACACTTTTTATCAGCTACTTAGAATACTATTTTATCATGTGTAAGTGTTTAGATGGTAGTTTTATATTATCCAGACATCAATCGGTAGCTCTCCACTGATTCAGGCTCATGTTTCCTCTCAGCCACACGGCCAGTGTCCTGTAATCTCATTTAACAAGCTGACATATGGCTACTAACACAGGACTAACATGAAACCCTCCACCACCAGATGCCTGGCTCATGCTTTCACACACCGCTAACACATCCAAGCAATAATAAGCCAACGGATACCCGGCTAACAGAAAACGGTATCAGCACCTTCAGGAAAATATTTGGCGGGTTACAAAATTAGTTTGTAACGCAATGTTCAGAAAATAAGGCTGCTTACACAAATTGCTCACAGGAAAAGTGTGCTGCTGAAATGTTGTGTAGAAATGTTCTGATGTCCTCCAGATAACCTGACAGATATTCTGAAAACATCCAGAAATCATTCTAGCCTAAAATGACTAGCTGGTGATATATATACACAAGCTCAAATAAGCCTTATTGTTGTCACTGTTTTAAAATAATAATAATAATAATAGCATGTAAAATAGGCTACATTTTAGGACGATTTAAGAGAGCAGCATGTCTACTGAGAGGAATGTTAAGGCAGGAAACGATCACACAAGCAATGCCTCTGACTAAATTATACGCTAAAGCAATGTTGAAAGTTCTCGTGTCCACAACAGTAAGCATGTACCTACACATGACATTTTAACAGCTCTATATTAGATGTTTGAATGTGGATGTGAAGGATAAGAAGTGTAGTGGTGTTCACACCAGACTCAGACTTTAGAGTAGCCACATTAATGGAAACCTAATACTCAATCTGAGAGTCTCCAAGCAGTGATGAGAATACACAGGGAGACATCTGTGGCTCACATGATGACAGTTAAACTCCCACTAAGATGTCTCAGAACATTTTTCTTTCTTTTTACCAGACGTGTGTGTTTGTGTGTGTGTGTGTGTGTATGTGTGTGTACACAAGAAAAGAGATGACATGGACAGCTTAAGCCTTCATCTAAAACAATGAAAAGTGTCTGCAGCTCCATGTGCAGTCTTTGGTAAACACACATACACACATCCACTTAGTCAGCAACACTCTCTCGCATCTGTACAAATCCCACACACACACTCGTAGGAGCAGGAGCAGTTGCTATGTGTGATCAAAGTGACAGTACGAGTAATTTAGGAGTCGTGTTTGTGACACGATCTGTCTCACCTTCAAAGAGCTGCATTTCAGGATGTTATCACCTAACGTTCTTTATAAGCCAGATTGTACATGCTCAAACACCTTTCATAATCTGAGCCTCTCTCTTTACATTTGTGTGTGTTCTAATGTAGGTGCATGCATATAGCTGACCTCTGAGTCATGTGTGCATCAGACTGTTTTTGTGTGATGTTTTGCCTTCATTATGTGATTTGACTCTTATCAAGCTGTGAATGTTGGACCATGTGTGTTCGGAGCAACAGTAAGTTCAAACTGTGCATGCCTTAAAAACTGTTGTGTTAACTCAATTAACAGCTGCACAAAATTCTCTTTCCCAGGAAGTACACATGAGTATAAATAGAAAAACTAAAGACTTTAGATTTATTTTGCTGGCATGATTTGGAGTCAATTGTCTCCGTACAGGAAAGAAAGTTATCCTTTGTCCTATGATAAAACATTTCTATCCTGCTGGGAGTGGACTCTTCCAGGGCTCGCTGAATGGTTTGATGAGAATGAAAACAATGTAAATCATATGCTATGGTCTTCACAGTCACCAGATCTCAACACTCTTGAGACTGGGCTCTCTTGCACCGCCGTCAAAACACCAACTGAGCGAATATCTTTTGGAAAAATTATGTTCATCTTTCAAAACATTTGTAGAATTAATGCTGTATTAAAGCTGCTCAGGTGGTTCATGGAAGGCCGCCACTGTAATAACACAGGCTATGTAGGTCCCCACTCCTTAATTTACCACTAAAGTAACTACATATAGTTTTAGTATGTCTGTACTAGGTGTGTAATGCAATTCCATTATCTGTATCTGATTATGTTTATTATAGTTTTCATCCCCTAAGCCTTTTTTTATGAACCTTCTTGTCCAGAAACACCTAAAAAAATAAAACTACATGATTATAAAACTCTGTGATTACTGCCAGTGACAACTCCTTAACTTCAGCTGCATCACTCCAGTTTATAATTGTTCTTAAATAGAGATCACACAATTATTTTTATTCATACCTTCCTGAGATACTTTCCAATAAATTTGATTGATTCTATTTCTATTTAGTTCATTCTGTTGTAAACAACCAACCGATGTGACCCCTCAAAGGCAGCTACTAAGGATAAATGAAACAAAAAAAAGATTATTAATAGTGCATCATTTATTTGTATTTACATCCATTTGCAATATGTTACGTGAAAGTATAATGTATATGTAGTCAGAGATGTCCCTGAACTGTGCTTACTAAAACTACTAGATGCTGTATCAGTGACCAGGAAGGGTAATGCTTCCCCCTCCTCGTCTCTGTCTGTGTGGCTACTGAATGGCGCGTTTGTTAAGTTTAATATGTGTACTGATTTAGCAACTATTCCTGTTCCGAGGCTTTGCAGTGTACACTGATTTACCAGTTTAGTAAATGTTAGGAATTTGAATGAGGCTGCTGTTTTAAACAGCCTTCTTTGTCAGTAGTATTATGAGTTCTGTATGTTCAGCGAAAAAGAGAAGGTCTGAGTCAGTAGCTCCGTTTACAGGCCCGGTTGCCATGACCCTGCTCGACCATGCTCATAAGTTTACTCTGCCACTGAGGCTTGCGTTTATTTGTACTTTTTAACTTTCACTTTTGTAGCGCTCATTGCTTGAATTCTTGACATTTCCACAAATAAGTGAATTCCATATCCAAGTCCAAAAACAACACCATACGCCAACCTCATGAATTCTCTTTCCCTCTCACTCTTTCTTTCCATCTCATGTTCTTTATGATCAAACTAAAGGGCACTTTAAATGTTTTCTTACTTTGGGGTATCTCTGATTTTCATGGCAACTACCTTGATCCATCTTCAGACAGTGCTGTTATTAGTGTTAACATTAGTGTCTATCACGAATCCAAGCACAAATGTCATTTATTTTATGATAATTGTCCATCTCTCATTCTTTCTCTCTCATATCGTATCGACAATATATTATATGAAGTCGATTTCTGTGCCCTTGGACATACTTCAATAGTAACTAGGCAATTAACAGAACATTTGTTATGTCAGTTTTTACAAGGTAAAAGATCTCGAAGCTCTTCTGCCAAGGACAGACAAATGGGAAAACTTGGAGGGGACTATGCACACAAATTATACAGCATAAACCAAAATCCCTAACACTGAGATAGTATTACATGTGCAAATGTACTTAAACAAACTGTAATTCCCCGCTTATGTGGTCTTGAGGCTTGGCTGCAGATTTATTGCTCTTGTTTTGTGTGTGTGTGTGTGAGTGTGTGTGTGTGTGTGAGTGTGTGTAAGAGTGAATAAAATTGTTAGGATATACAGTCAGGCAGATGGAAGTTTGTAAATGTATTAGAGTAATAATGTTATGGAATAATTAGATACAAAACTTCAAAGACAAAGAGAAAACGAAGCTCGGTGTAATCCAGCATGTCCCGTCAAGCCACTTATTGTCACATGCAGCTCATTTTCACCTAAAACAGATGGTAATACAATGTGTCAGGTGTGGAAAAGAGTGTATCAAGTTCTAATCTAATCACAGGGCACTTATAACATTCTTGCTCAGTGGTGTCATTTGATTGGCAGTTGGCATGATGGCAGGGATGGAAGGAGTTGGAGATGTGCCAAACCCCTTTAGCAGCACCACCTTCATGTACAGATTTTTAAGACAAGAGATGAATATCTCCATATGATGAGATGCAGTTGGAGATCGTGGGTAAAGGTAACCTGTCAGAGCTCACCTGCACAACCCCAAAAACAACACAATCTACCTAGAATCTTCTTCTTCTACCTTCTTCTTTCTGCTTTTCCCTTCAGGGGTCGCCACAATGAATCATGTCTCTCCACCTATCCCTAACAATATTTGACCCAAACTGGAATTTACCCCAAAAAAGTAGTCCATCTCTCCATTTCTATTCATCTTAACATTTCAAGTTCCCTCAATTGAGTTCCCTCCACTGGCTTTCTGTAGCTGCCAGCATCAGATTTGAAACACTGATGTTTGCCTACAAAATGGACCAGCTTCTTAATTCCTCAAAGCACATATCACACCCAGGCCTGCATCACACTCCCTCTGAGCCTCTAGTACGGGTTAAATAGACTCACCATCCTTCAAGGTACAAGAAAGACATGCATCAAGAGTCATCTCTTTTCTGGCACCCAGGTCATAGAATGAACTTTTCCTGGTTGTTGTGAAACAAAGAATGAAGAATAACCTCTTCACCAAACATAATCATCTAGTAATAATCAAAAAGTGTTTTCTTCTCTTGTACTAACTTCACCATACTTAGTCCCTGAGCTAATGAATTAGGCTAAGGATATTTTTTCAGAAGATGTGCAACATCACAGTCAGTATGAACACAAAAATACACAATAAAGTCCTTGATATAACGTTTTTTTGGAGATTTTGAAAGATGCACGAAAAAAAGAATCATTCTGATCTACTCTCTAGAGCACACGTTGACTTTACGTGCAAGTATCCTGGCCGTGAAAATCTGACAACGTGTGCACACCATATACTCACAGATGCACAGACAGAGATCAGTTCTGACACCAGTCTGTCTCAGCATAATAGTGTGGAACTGATGGTTTGATGCTTTTACGTCATTACATCAAATCAGCATACTTCTTCTGTCTACTGAAATAGTGTCTAGAGTGAGGATATTTTTAGTATGTCAGTATATAGATCTATAGCTTTACCTCTTACATGGATCGTTCTCAGCTTGTGGTGTCACTGGTGTGGCCACACTACATCCACTGGATAACTTTTGGGGTTCAAAACCACCAGCTGGAAACTAGGATTGGACTTTTTTAATAGAGAAAATAGAAAGAAGTTCATAATGATATCATCCTTTTTGGCCTTCTAACCATTGAAGGATGTGGAAAAAAATGGATAGGGTGATGGAATTCGGAAAATTTTGCACATTATTTACAATACAGTTAAGTGTGGTAGTCAGACTTCAAGCCAAGTGTTTACTTTGGTCAGGTTTAAAAGCAACAACTCTTTTAACTAGTGGGCCTGAAAGCAACGCAAGACTGATGCTGAGAATATGGGAGTAAAAATCCACAGTCTTTTAATAAAATGTTCATGCGGAAAAAAAATAGAAGAGACACTTGCATTCATACAGACAAGTATGAAAGTCTGTATATTACATAAACCAAATAGAACAAAAAAATTTAATTATCACACCAAGATGTTTACAGATGTTCCTTATTATAGAACAAAATGTGTCAGTAAAAAATCATCACTTAAACATTTGCATGTCTCTTGTAATAAAAATATTTATATTTATATAAATATTCTCTAATAACCTGCCACAGTTTACCTTTTTAAGTTCCTCTGAGCAGCTTTTGGCTCCACAAAACTTTTTCCTGGCAGATCTGTTATAACTCTGCCAGATGTCATACATGGACTTCTCCAAATCAGGTCTGGACAGGTCTAGAGGGTCATGGCAAAATCTTATTTGTTTGCTTGTTTCTAACTTTTTTTTGTTTGTTTGCTTGTCTCTAACTTTTTTTTATTATTATTTTCATTTTTGAATTTCACATTTTATTTGTTCTGCTGCTGAGATATAAGCCTTTATCACAAGATTCGTTATACAAAAAAATGTCAAGATATTTTATTAACAATTTAATGGAGAGAGAGAGAGAGAGAGAGAGAGTAATCTTGGAAAAAAGTTATAAAATAAATGACATTTGTGCTTGAAAATGATTCTGGAAATTGCCTGAGGATGGATCATGCCATGGTTCATGGATCATTTTAGAGGGATGTACTTTATTAATCCCAAAGGGGGAAAATTGGGAAAAATAAAATCATCCATGCTGTACATGTATTTTATGCATTTCAACATTATGAGAAACAATAACTTGTGATCTTGAAAAAAACAAGATTTGTTATCTTGAGATCTCAAGAAAAAAAAATAGCTATGGCCTTTCTGGACTCCTGTATTTAAAATATTCCTAAAGGGAGCCTTAGGAGACCCTCCGTTTAAGGAGGAACGTTTTTAAGAGTGTAACCATACCATCTGCTCTACTAAGCACTAAGAATTATGAAAACTTAATTGTGGTTAGCATTATGTGATACTATAGCATAAAGCATATGATCTCCCTATCAAATTAAAATTTTACCTTCAGCATCAGTCCGGATGCCATTTCTAAAAGTACTTTCAGTTGATCTCTCTCTCTCTCTCTCTCTCTCTCTCTCTCTCTCTCTTTTTTGCTCTCTCTCTCTCTCTCTCTCTCTCTCTCTCTCTCTCTCTCTCTCTCTCTCTCTCCCTCTCTTGCTCTCTCCCCCCCCACTCTCTTTTTTGCTCCTCCCCTCACTCTCTCTCTCTTGCTCTCTCTCACTCTCTCTCTCTTGCTCTCTCTCACTCTCTCTCTTGCTCCTCTCTCTCTCTTTTGCTCTGCCACTTGGATTTGCAGTGCACTGGAGTCTGTCTATCCCGTGAGGTCGGACCGGGTTGTGCCTTTCTTCTGTTCGAGCTTAATGAGGCCTGAAGGTCTCAAACTGCTCTCACCTGTTGCCTCTGGCAGTCTCCAGCCTGACAATTAGTGCTCGCTGGCCACAATACACGCTTTGTTTCTCTCCCCATTGCTTTCTCCAGTGCCCCCTTGTTCACTCACGCTCACTTACTCTTAATACCACCCTTCTTTCCTTTTCTACCATGTTATCGTTTTCCTTCTTGTTGCCTTACTTATTTTCTGTCAACCTCTCCTGTTATGCCTTTTATCTGATTCTCTAATTCTCACCAGAGATGTGTGTGTGTGTGTGTGTATGTGTGTCCTGTAATAGTAACACACAATAATTCACAATCAGATTCATCAGGTTTGAATTGACAGGAAAGTTCAAAGTGAAAGCAATATGTCAAGGACCAGCCCCAGATTGATGATAGCAACACAGAGCCATCGGTATCATGATAGTAAACCAATATATTGTTTAAAAAATGTCTAAAATCATACTATACCATCTGGTTAAAACTATACTAGTTATGGATGGATGGATAGATGGATGCTTATTAAGGTACAGGAGGTATAATGACACTGTGGGTAGTATTGTAATATTCACAGCTCCAGGGTCTCCAGTTTGAGCCTGAGCTCGAGTTACTGTCTGTGTGGAGTTTCTCATGTTCTCCCTGTGTGTGAGTGGGTTTACTCTGGGTTCTCTGGTTTCATCCAACCTCCCAAAAACATAAGAAAAGTTGACTGGTAGTGCAAAATTGCCCCTAAGGGTGAATGTGTGTGTGAATTGTGATGGACTGGACTTGACTGGACTGGTCCGGACCTCCACACATTCAGTATTCCCAGGACAGGGTCCAGCTCCACCACCACTCTGACCAGGCTAAAGCAGTTCCTGAAATGAATGGATGAACATTTAGTGTGCAGAATGTGGTTTAGGGTGTAGCCTTGAATTCTTGCTGAATGTTTATAACTCTCCACTCACATATTAATCATCATAGTGTAGAAGGACACAGTACAGCCCACATTACAAAATGCTCTTCCTCAAGTAGCAAACAGAAAGGACAAAATCCCCAAATCTTGGCACTTAAAATATCATTAAATACCAAAATGTACTTAATACAAGAAATACTTCCCTCCTTAACAGATTGTTGGGTCCTTTCTCATGCTTTACTTTTTATGTTTTGCAGCTCAGATTTTTTGCAGCTCAGTCCAAATTTCCCAAAGACAAATTTTCATTCTGCAGGGAGTATGAGAGAGACGTTTCTTAAAAACACACACACTACCATTATTTCCAGTTGAAGGGGTCATGGACTGCTGTTTTTATGAAGGCAAAAGGCAGCTCACTCCAGATCCCAGAAGACTGTGAAACAGACTGCTCTTTCAGAACTAGATATACATCAGGAGACTTTTAATAAGTGAAGGAGCAAAGCAAAAAAGATGTCAAAAAATATATAAAGAGAGAGAGAGAGAGAGAGAGCAAAAACCCTGGGGTTATCACAACAGTGTATTATCTGAGCTGTAGGACTGTTACAATTTAGGATGGTGCAATTTTGAATCACTTTTCCAAGTGTCCAATGTGCCTTTGATAAGAGGTTTTTCTTAGAGAAGAAGCATTTCATTACTTCTTCCTCTGCCATTTCATTTCACCTTACTGAAATATTAGTTGGCCTATATAATTCTGCCTGAACAAGATTATAATTATGTATTGTGCACAGAGCATGGATATATTTCAAACCACTGATCTGTGTTTCTCCCAGCTCTCTCACGTCACCCCGTTGCTGGGACCTCACCTTCAGAGTGATGATTCTGAAAAGAACAATAAGGCCTGAATGATAAAGAGCTCTCAATGGATCAATGGTATTTGATCTGTTCTTTATCTGTTTCTTGTGATGATCTTGAATTCAGTTCAGCGAAACTAGCTGTAGGTGCTACCATTGTGTTGCTGAATGCACACAAAATCCTTGCACATCTGCATCTTTATTTATTTATCTCAACTTTCCTAGCTACGGAGAAATTATTCATGCAGTAGCATGCACAATCCACAACTCCATATGACTTAGAAAGCTTCCAAGAAACCACAGAACAGCAGCACACTTCTCCCTTCTTTAACTAATGCAGCCCAAGTGTGCACTTCCCCTTCTGGCCTTTGTGCTCTCGTAGATAGAGAAATTGTTTATGAGTTCACCGATTCTGTACCCTTAGGAACTGTGTTTCCCAGCGTGACCTGCACCAGTCTGAGTCTTGATTGGCTGAGAGAGTCCCCAGGCTAAGGAAGCAGATGAGAGTGAGGCTGTAAATCATACACTCCAGGCAAGACGCCCAGATAGTCAGGGAAGTGCAAGAGGCCTTACAACAGTAAAACTCATCCCTGGGAACTGAACCCATAACTCAGCACTCATTTAGCCTGAACTTTTTACTTACAGCAGCAGCAGCAGGGTTTTTTTTTCCTGAAATTTATTCTGTAGCACTACACTGCTTGGACAGAAGCCTACTCTGAAAGTGATGAGATTCACAAGACAAAATTTGTAACTGCAAGCCAAAGATATAAAAAATCTCAGTCAATAAGTCATTTAATATTTCTGTGGATTAACAGTTGTTAAAATTAAGAAAAATAAAAACTTTTATTGGAACTGAAATGAGCATAACAGGAAACATTTATAGAGCCGTTTTTTATATTCACACAAAACATATTTCAGACTTCCACTTTTAGCAGAGAAATATGAATCTTCATTTTTGTAGTCAGCATACAATGGTTTAAATATAGGTCTGGATGAAATACTCTCCAGACTCTTCCAAAACATTCTTTCTGGTGGTGCTTTAGTAATTTGGTAATTAGATGTTGGGCTCTACACATTGTAATTCTGTGGTTGCCGGTTTGTCACAGAGTAGACCGCATCATTACATAAAGTCAATCTCACAAGGTTATGGGGTCATGCTCCTACATGATCTGGCATATGTTGTTGATTTTCAAAATATGTTCTTCAAAATGAAAATAACAGTATTATTCACTGTTTTTATCAAACCAATAATGTCAATTGATCATCTCTCTGAATCTTAAAACCTCAGCAATGTGCAACGACATGCAACAACAAAGACCACACTCGCTGAATCCACACGATTTTAATCGTGATAGCTCTTTCTGTCTGTTAATACGTACAATACAACAAAACAATATAAGTTTGCAATCTAAGTGAAAGAGATGCCTGATTCAGAATAAGAAAACTTTCACAAAGATTATTCTCTACAATAGAATAAGATCATTCAATTCTACAACAAGTGGATTTCAATTCCCATGTTCTTCCCCTTTCTCAGAGATTTAGAGGACAGTCCTAATACATGTGTTGTAGGTTGTTGTGTTGTTGATTGATTGATTGATTGATTGATTGATTGATTGATTGATTGATAGATACTTTATTGATCCCAAAGGAAATTCCAGGTTGATTGGCATCTCTAAAATTGTCTATAGTGTGTGAATGGGTGTGTAAGAGTGTGTGGGATTGTACCCTGTGATGGGTTAGCACCCTGCCCAGGGGGTCCTGAGTCCACTGGGATAGACTCCTTATCCTGCCACCTTGTGTAGGATAAGAGGTACAGAAAATGGATGGATGGATGGATGGATGGATGGTTGGTTGGTTGGATGGTTGGATGGATGGATGGATGGATGGATGGATGGATGGATGGATGGATGGATGGATGGATGGATGGATGGATGGATGATTTGATGGTTGGATGGATGGATGGATGGATAGATGGACTTATCGATTGATAGATGGATGAATGAAGTCCACGTTAAATTAATTGGTTCAGTCTGTGAGGAAACTATTTGTTTTTTTTATTTGAATGAAATGAACACATTAACAGTTTAAACTGTGATCGTATAAGTCATTTTAAGCCCCTTTTTACTGTGGACCACTTAAGCTCACTAATTATCTTTAATCATCTGGATAAATAAAGCTGACCTGACACAACTGAAGAAGATATAAAAGAAAAAGCCTTTCTTTAAAAAAAAAAAAAATAGGTCGAACGTTGCACAGCAATAACATGTTTATCCTGAGGACAGAAGATCACACTTTGGAATCTTTGTGATGTCATAGTAAAGACATGTAACTTCAGGTCAATATGTGCTTTACTTCCATGTACTGTATACACTCAGTGTACACTCAGTATATGGCTTGTGTGTATGGCAGTACATGACGTGTGTGTATATGGCTTGTGTACTTGTGTACTAATGGTACACTCAGAATTGTAATTTGTTTTTGTTGCATTTACATTTACATTTCTGGCATTTGGCAGACGCTCTTATCCAGAGCGACGTACAAAAGTGCTTTAGTTCTCAGTCACTGAATACATTAACACTGGTTCAATAGGACACAAACTTGGGATACCATTAGCCTAAACACTGAGTTGGGTTTTTGTTTTTTTTTTTGTTTTTTTTAACTTTGTAACATAATACATAAACAGGGAAAAATAACAGCTAGTTTAAATACTTCAGGAAGAGGTAAGTCTTCAGTTGCCGTTTGAAGACGGTCAGAGACTCGGCCGTACGGATACCTAGGGGAAGTTTGTTCCACCACCTCGGTGCCAGAACAGAGAAGAGTCTAGATGTATACCTATCTTTTTCCCTGAGAGATGGTGGGACCAGTCGAGCAGTGCTAGTGGATCTGAGGGAGCGAGGTGCAGTGCGAGGAGTGATGAGAGCTTTGAGGTAAGATGGCGCTGGTCCATTCTTGGCTGTGTAGGCAAGCATTAGTGTTTTGAATCTGATGCGTGCAGCTACCGGAAGCCAGTGGAGGGAACGCAGCAGTGGGGTGGTGTGGGAGAACTTGGACAGGTTGAAAACAAGTCGTGCAGCTGCATTTTGGATCATTTGCAGTGGGCGAATTGCGTTTAGAGGTAGACCTGCCAGAAGAGAGTTGCAGTAGTCCAATCTCGAAATGATCAGAGATTGAACAAGCACCTGAGTAGCCTGTGTGGATAGAAATGGCCGAATCCTTCTGATGTTGTACAGAAGAAACCGACATGAGCATGTCACATTAGTGACATGGGAGGAAAAGGATAGTTGATTGTCCATGGTTACCCCAAGGTTGCGAGCAGTGGCTGAAGGGGAAATCATGGAGTTGCTTAGAGATATCGCAAGGTCTTGGGCTGGGGATGAATCAGCAGCTCAGTTTTGCTGGGATTGAGATACAGCTGATGAGCAGTCATCCAAGATGAAATGTCCGCCAGACACGCTGAGATCCGAGCAGAAGCCGTGGTATCTGAGGGAGGGAAGGAGAAGATAAGTTGGGTGTCATCGGCATAGCAGTAGTATGAAAATCCATGTGAGGATATAACTTTGCCAAGAGAGTGAGTATAGAGGGAGAAAAGGAGAGGACCAAGTACTGAGCCTTGCGGGACACCAGTAGAGAGTCTGCGTGGAGCAGATGTCAATCCCTTCCATGTTACCTGATATGAGCGGCCATCCAGGTAGGAAGCAAACCATTCCCATGCTGTTCCACAAATTCCAAGACTCCTGAGGGTGGACAAGAGAGTCTTGTTGGACTTTTTATCTGAGTGTAATCTGAAGCAATAGAAGTTTAGTTTAGTTAAGGATGATATTAGACTGTATATCTACTTTAGCATTTGAAAGATTAAATGATGCATAATAAAAGTGTCAGAAATAGACATTTAGAGTAATGAAAAGTGCACGCTTATTGAAACTGTTCTTCAGAAATGCAGTGATACAGACATGTTACAACAGCTTTCTTCATCCTCTCTGAGTATCACAGACAACATCACAGCCCACTACGCCTTTTACTTACCCGTCTGCAGTCAGCTATGCTTTTACCTCCACTTTCTGATTCTTACTTCAAAGCAGCTCCATAGCCATGACCATTACAAATCATTGTCATAAATATATACTTTAATAATAGCATCATTTAATAATCCTAGACTGACTAGCTGTCCATTTATTTTTGTATGTATATAGTCATGAATAGATTTATGCATACATACACACACAAACACAGTTTATGTAAGGAATGTACTAAAAAATAATCCATGAAAGGGTGGTATGGACAGACATGATGCAGAAAACCCCAAAGTGGATTATTTTTCTTATAACTGTAGACCCCAAAGTTTTTTATTGCTCATATATCACATCAGTTTGCCAAAGATTGCAATTCTTATTTATTATTAAATAACACTTTCTATTTACATTAAATGTTGTAGAAAATCCACGAAAAGAATGTTAGTATAATCAATTACATTATAGCAGTAATAAATCACTAGCCTCTCTTTTTTTCTCTTTGTTGAAGTTAATCAGACGAACAGAAAATGCAGCTTGTCAGTTTAAATAGAAAACATAAAATACAAGTTCTTTAGACTTTCCAGTTGAGTATACACTGACCATTACAAAGCACTGGCCTTACATAAATGTTAAATCAATGTCAATCACATTTTCTTGTCTTAGATTATGTATAGAGTCTACTAATGGTCCCTGTGAAGGAGCTGTTACTATAGAAACAATAACATTAATAGAAAATGGTTCATTTGAATCTCATATGGACCATTTGTCTCAGTTGCTCTTACATTGAATGAATATAAATGATTAATGCAGCTAGGAATTTATTTATTTATTTTTTTTCAAATAAAAGCTGCAGTTTCTGTCCTCATATACCAACCAAATGTCCACAACACGGGCAAAATCTTTTTGGGGATATTTAGTCCCCAAGATATAAAGCATCTCCACACACATACAAAATGTTAAAAAACTGTTATTAGCAATAGTACATTATCAATTTATTTATTTCTCTGTATCAGAGTATCCCTCATGGATTTTTGTTTTGTTTATTTATAGTGCGTTTTAGCACCTAGTGGCTCACAACTTCATTTTCTGTATCATTTTGATTTTATCTTGTCCTCGCTCTCTTCCGCTCATCAGTGTAATCTTTTGAAGTTACTGTTTTATTGAACCCCACTTCCTGTTGTCACATTTTGTTATGAAGGTCTGCACTAGTTCCTGTTAAACACGCTCTGATATGGGGTCAAGTGGGGGCTTTTTTTCCATACAAAGCCTTTTTATCAATCCGCTATCTCTTCCATCTACTTCCTGAAGACAGCATGAGGGCTCTTTCCAGCTCTCCTCTACACTCCATCACTCTTTGTGCTTTCTGTTTGTTAGGAGGTGAGTGTGGTTATGAATGAAGAAAGAAGACGACGGCAGGTCTGAAACGGCTGCGCTTTGCACGTTTGAACTCTTTCCTGCACACGAGGCATAAGCAAAGCATAAGGACGGTCTGTTCTTTTCAGGACTGGGGGAGTAATCACTAACAGATTTTACAACAGCACATAGCCACCTATCAGAGTGGGTCACCATTGGGGTTTGCGCTGAATAAAAGAGACATTTGTCTTTAAGTTTCATTGGATGGATCTGTTTTAGAAAGGCATGTATTTTTTTTTTAAGTGATGTGGGCGCTCTCTCTCTCTCTTGCTCTCTCTCTCACTGTCTTGCTCTGTCCCCTTCACTCCCTCCCTCTCTCTCTCTCTCTCTCTCTCTCTCTCTCTCTCTCTCTCTCTCTCTCCTTGTCTCATGATGTGTTTTTGCCCCATTTGATGGGATGATGGTCCAATGGTGAGGAATTACAGCCTGCTTGTTGCACACGGTGGTATTAATATAGCAAATGCACGCATTAGTTACATGAAAAGAACTCTTGGCTTGAGCATGTTCGGCTTAATAGTAGGTGTGTGAGAGGATAGAAATGTTGAATGTAAGAATGTTTACTATGACTAGGTGTCAGCCAAATGTTTTGCGTGCAGACTGGTACATGCCATTTTGCTCTTGGATTTTGGTTTGCGTCTGTTTATGTACACTGCGCGTGAACTCTGAGAGGCCGCTCCAAACGGACCAATAGACTTCTAAATAAATAACAAACACAGAAACCCTTAAGGTCAGATCAGAATCACCATTCTACATGCTAGATTTCACATTCTTGGCTTGCTAACAAGCCTTTTCTGTTAACATGTATAAAGACTTTTTCAGTTTCTCGAGCCTGGTTTGGCACTGCCAACTCTCTAGCCACACTGGAGGTCTCTCTGATGGAATTAGTTATTTATCATGGTTTTCTTTCATATATGGCGTCAGTGGTAATAGTGCTTGCTAAAACAAAAACGCTTTTGAGATAAAAATGTTTCTACTAAAATTACCCCCGCAGCTTATTTTTTGTCAAATTAGCATGTTGATAAGTGCTCAGTCCACACATTTACAGACTGTGAATAAAGCATTTGAGATTGGTTAGAGTGAAAAAATGATATTTAAAAAAAAAACACCAGACCCTTGATTGCGGTGGCTGGATTTGCAAAGCATGGGTTTCTTTTTACAGCGGTTTGGCACAGGAGGCCATTTGGTCAAGCGAGGGGACAGACTATGAGGGGGTCGAGTGAAAACTAGCATCAGCCTGTGGGACAATTACTGAAGAAACAACCCGTGGCTCCTGCTTTTCTTACATTTCCCCTAAACCGGCTGGCCTGTTGGTTCCTGTGTCGATTGGCCAGTGCTGAATGCCTGCTTTGTGTCCCTACACCTCACATACTTTATGATGTGGCCCAGCGTAGGTGTTTGTGCTCAGGAAACAACATGCAAGCAGCCAATTAATGCTTATCGCCAAACTGTGCTGCTTTTTGGACAGGGAGGGTGTGGTGTGGTACAGATTGTGATTTGAGGTTCTAACCTGAATTGCTAGGTTCTCGTTCTTCATAAGGCTGGACTGTGTCACATCTCTTTTCCATGCACAGATCTGATCTGTTATTGTTCTGTGCAGGCTCAGATTGAGCATTGAATTATAATCTTGTTAGACTTACTGAAATCTGAAAGAAAATCTTTTATTTTGCCATTTCACAAAATGTTTTGTATAGAAGGTCTAGAGAAAATGTAATAATAATGAACTTTTACCACTCCAAATAAAGACTGATCATTCCTGTTTCCCATCTCCTTATCTCTCTTCTCGATGTTATCTAATCAAGTCATAGCACAATACAGACAACCCTAAATTACCTTGATATGCTGCAGAGAGAGGAGTGTCCTAAGTGTTGAGTATACCTACAAGTATACTTGAAGAAAGTAGGTAAACTAATAGTTTTACTTGTAATTCAGTATATACTAGGCTTACAATACACTCTTATTCATTCATTCAGTAACTGCTTTTTCTGGTCAGAGCTACGATTGATCCAGAACCAGAAACCTTGGATGTGAGGCTCTGAATGAAAAACCAGTCCACTGCCGTCATTATACACACACATTCACACCTACAGGCAATTTAGAATGATCTATCCTGCTTCAAGCATGTTTTGGGAGGTGAGAGGAAACCTGAGAACCCAGAAGAAACCTACATGAACACGTGGAGAAATGCCACACAGTACAGTAACCTGAGCTCAGGATAAAAGCAGAGATCCTGAAGCATACATTCTTATAGAGTAATTGAATTTGTATTTGGTGTCAGAGGTTCATGTGTTTCGATCCTGACAATGCCAAGGCTCTCTTTTGTGAGTTGGAGAATTCATGTGAGCAGTGCTTGGGAAGGATAAAGCACTATCAAATGTCTCTTCCAAATTAATAGCCTTTGTGTGAGATGTGGAGAGCTTCTAAATCACTCATTATGTACCTCTGAGTTATTATGATGCCTACTTTATCTAAAGTAATGCATACATGGATAGGGTAGAAGTACTTTTTGTCCTAATTTAGCCTAAAGAGTGTACAGAGCTGGTATATGGGTAGTAAATGAAACTTTTAGTCTACTATGATGTATGTACTGAGTGATTTTATAGTACTATATACTATATTGTATATTACTATATTGTATTACTATATTTTTGTCATATTTTGTGTCAAATATGGAGGATGGAAATAGAGAATGGTGCTTTAGTATGCGTTGACCTTCGCATATTCACATTCTCGTGATTCTTTTCTATTTTCCTCTGCGATGGGCTATGCCTGTCCTGCGTTAAGCCGTCCTGGATGAGTGCCCTTCACCTGATTGTGATCAGCCGACTTAGGATGAAGTCACACACACTTTGGCAGGAAAAGTTGCACTTACCTGGTTCCTGCTCTGTCTGCCTCTTCATCTGTCTTTTAACACTCCCTTTCTATCCTGCTGCTGAAACAAAGCAGTAAACCGATCTAGCATTAACGACTGAAAGATTTGCATAGTGAATAGATAACAAGAGCATCTGCATTGTCTCTGCTTGTCCTGACACTGAGAGAGGACTTCACTGAAAAGGAAGGATTAAATCCAGGACAACAGACACTACAACATAATCTACTGTCACTCTAGTCAAATAATGACAAGGGGAGGGAGGGGTTAGGGGGACTGAGAAGACCAGCAGCCTCCATTTATCATCAGTCCATGGCTTGTCAGTTGTTTCTCGTCAGTGGAAGGTTCCTGGTTTGACTCTGTGCCAGCCTGGCACCACATAGTGTTACATAAACATCCTCCTGCTGGCAGCCATCAGATAATATGAGTCCTGAAAGCGGCTCCTATTTCCAGACATTTAGCTCGTTGACATGTAGGGGCTCACTGAGAAAATCCAAAAAGGTGCCATAGAGCCGTAGCAAACGCAGTATTTCTCTACCCGGGCTGTTGGTTTCACCGTCTGTGGGTCTTTCTGTCTTTTTCTCTCTATTTCTTTCTCTATATCTCTCTCTCTTTTGCTCTCTCTCTCTTGTTCGCTCTCGCTCTCTCTCTCTCTCTCTCTCTCTCTCTCTCTCTCTCTCTCTCTCTCTCTCTCTCTCTCTCTCTCTCTCTCTCTCTCTCTCTCTCGCTCTCTGCGTAAAAGACCAAGAACAGGAGAACAAGGAACAGCTCTGTCTAGCCCGCTTCAACCACCATATGCCAAAAATTATCATGCACGTTTTTCTTTGTATCCATTTTTAACCACACAGGAGATGAATCGGGCCTTTATACGTGTAAGAGCTCTACTGTTTATTCTGCTAACTCCAGAACTGGAGGAGGGAAAAAGAGAGAGAAAGCCTCTTTTTTTTTTTTTTTTTTTAGAAGAGACAGGATGACTGGAAGCATGGAAGGTGCAGAAGCAGGGAAAGGTGGTTGAAGTGAGGAGGAGAAGGGGGGAATGGAGAGAAAGAGGCCTTTGAATGACAGTAATTTGGAAGCCTGTGCTTTTTATGAGTTTCCTCCTCGTAAAAAAAACATGGAGCATGAGCGAGGGAGAGGTTAAGCACTAGGCCCTGAATCAAAGGGCTGCCTTTCTGCAGAGGGTGAGAGGGAGGCACACAGGGGCTATTAGTATGTTAACGTGTGTGCCTGTTTATATGCCAGGTTCTGAGTACACATTATTTAAGGAAATTTTTTATTTGATTTTGTGCTCATAATTTATGAAATTTAGTCAGACTTTTCTACACAGAATTCACATAGCCAGGTGTCTTCTTTATACCTAAGAATTATTTTACTTAATACATAAAATATTCCAGTTTGGTAGAACTACCTTCTTTTAGAAAACAAGACCAATACGTAATGTTTAGATGTATTTTAGACCTATATTTATAGAAATCCATTATGGCACTGAAACAGTTTTTCTGAAGGTGTGGACTGCATTATGGCCCTCTTTTCAATTGGTGATAGATAAAATCTTTCACTTTTCTAAGTCATCCTGGAGAAGGCCACCAGGTTAATGCTGTAAATATTCCCATGCAATGCGTGTTACTGAGTTCTTCATTTCAGTTCTGCCTAAATCTAGTAAGACTCTACTCAGTCCTCCCTTTTATGTAAAATGTACTCGTATGGACATGCCCACACTCATACGGATATATCTGAAAACATTGAAAACACAAAGTGACCCTTTACTATATGAGACAAGAAACTACCACAAAGACACTGAATTAGAGCTTTCCAAGCTAAGGGTCAACCCCATGTGTAGTTATTCGGTCTACATATTGGATCATGAGAGAAACCTATGGTCTCATTGACTGTATGTTTTATAAACATTTTAGAATTAACAAGAATATGTCTTTAAAATGTTAAAACGTTTTGAAATGGTACTACAAGTCACATACAAACAAGCCACGTTCGATTTATGAGTGCGTGTGCTGTTTTAGTCTTTTATGCTACGACATGCTGCACGAACATAAGAGTTTAACAGCAAAAATAGACTTCAAAACATTTCCCCGTCTACCTCTTATAGTCCTTCGAGAGGGAGTGAATCAAAGAGAAATTAGGAAAACAACAAGGAAAAATATGCCACAATAAAAAACATAGTGTCCAAGGCTTCAAGTAGCAGAAAATGTATAATATCCATTTGGGATTGTTTGAGAAGGCAATAAGTGCATATATGCACACCCAGTGTTTTTAGTGCATTTGTATTAGCAGAAAGGAATTGCCTCAAAATATTTATTTCCTGCAATCTGCAACCGATTCTCAATGGAGTTGAGGTCAGGAAGATGGCCAAGGCTCTGAGGCAGCATCTGAGGAACTTAATATTCCACCAACAATAATGAACCTACACGCCTCTGTTTGGGTTAACTGTACTGCTGAAAGATGACCTTTTCACCATAACTTCAGGTTTTAATTAAAAAGTTTTTAAAGATGTTTTCCAGCTGTGTCCACCTTTAATATTTTTTTCCTGAACTGAATCCTAGAATAGATCACTCAGGCCCTGATGAAGCGGGGCATCTGCTAAGGGTCAAAACTGGAATAAACAGATGTTTTGTTTTGGGTTTTTTTCCTGTGTCAGCTGTTCTGTACTGCCGAGAGTGCTCACGGTGCAAGGTGGGCTTTAAAGGTACATAGGGTATTTATTGGATTATTACAATATAAATTCAAAGTAAACTTGCAATGCAGCTCTCTTTTATTTTTATACAGTGATTGGTAAGATAATATTACAGCTACAGCATTAGTTATTGCAAATGTCATTTGAATATATTTCCTTGTGTGGTGTGTGTGTGTGTGTGTGTGTGGTGTGTGTGTGTGTGTGTGTGTAAATACATTCTGCAGGTAGATTGCATTCTCAGATATGGTGTAATGGATATATTACAGTGGTAATGGCACGTCTGATGTCTCTCACCTGTGAAAAGCTCATTGTCTGCTTTATCAGGGCAGCTTGGCTCCTTACACCAAACACAGGTAACCAGCGAAGCACCACGGCTCCGAACTGCTGCTTTAACACGTCTCACAGGCCTCACTGTGCACAAGTCTCCAAAGCTCTGATTGAACTTTCTCCAAGTTGTCATACAGTAGGTTAGAATGGCATGAAGAAGAAACCAATGCTTTTTTTCTGGTACTTTTTGCTAATCTGTCATCATTTGAGCTCAGCGCTAGAGTGTAAGATATCAGGATAACTCTCAGTGTGGTCCAAATGAATGAGAGTGTTACTGACTGTGACCAAGCAACATGGACAGTCAACAGATTCACAAAAGAGTGATCACTTTTTGCTTTAAACTTCAATCATTATTCAGACCATTGTTTTATTGATTAAATCAATCTGACATGATAGACAGAGGGGTTTTCATACTCAGGCTTCAATTTAGCAAATTTTGCAAATTCATCGTAATAATCAAGAACAGTTAACACATAACCTAAACACATTCTACTGCACATCGGTGCCATAGGGCACGATGCAGTGGCAAGTCCTTGTGATAATAATAGCATAACATCTATTACCGTCCTACATAAACACATCATGTTTGACCATAATGCTGAACTCTTACACGATTCAGACTGAGGGCAGAATCTGGAAGATTTTAGTTCTGCTGCTCTGAATGTGCTTTTTAACATGATGAGGAAGTAATTGTTTGATGGGGAGCTCCGATATTTGGCATCGTTTGCTTGACATGCATAAAAATAAATGCACCCATTGCGGGTCCAACGGCTTTTTTTTTTGGGCAGAGGGAACATTGTGTACAATTAAACGGAATGAAAGATGAGAGAGCAGCGTGTTCCAGTTGTTAATGGCCATACTGATTGATTTGTGTTTTCACATTCGTTGAGGAGGTGTGGTTAGTAGGTGATTCTCTAGTGGCCGGAAGCCCAGTGAGAGCTTGAGGTTTGAGGCTTAGAGAGCCTTCTACTTGTTTCCCTTTTTTCGGTCTTTTTGTGTCCATAGTGAAAGGAGATGTGGTATAAAATGTGGGCCACTGCAAACGCGGCTGAAAATAGAAAGGTTTCTAGAGTGTTTTTGTCCTCAGAGGAAAACCTTCTGGTTGGTGGATTGTGATCAGAAGATGTGTGTGTTTGTGTGTGGGAGAGAGAGAGAGAGAGAGAGAGAGAGAGGAGAGAGGAGAGAGAGAGAGAGAGAGAGAGAGAGAGAGAGAGAGAGAGAGAGAGAGAGAGGGGAGAGAGAGAGAAAGCTGCAGGTATGAGTGCGGCCTTTTTCAGCCTGTCTTATTTAAGAGTATGATGGATGGCAACTTTAGTGAGTCTGGAGCTAGAAAGCGTGTCATCTTAACATGTGTTAAGGGGTCCTGATGGCTAACACATGTGCCATGTGGCCCTGAGGCTGCACACACATACACACACACACACAACACACACACACACACACACACACACACACACACACACACACACACACACAACACACACACACACAGACAGCGCAGCAGAAGAGCTTTGGGGCAAATCAGAGACTGAAAATTTTTCCATAGATGGGAGTCAGTACCAATAAAATTAGATTACATTAAGAAACATTTGAACTGAACATTCCTTTTCAGAAAGTATTAAAAGTTTGCACAGACCATTGCAATCACAGTGGGTGATTTTGATGGTACCGGGAAACCCCAGACAGGAACTTTCATAATGCAGATGTATTTTGTTCTGTATGCCTTACTGACAGCAGAAAGAGTTGCGAAAAACACTAACACCTCTCGTGGCCTGTGGTCCAGGATAACAAAATTTTCCCCCTGCATCTGTCCTGTGATATGTATCATAAGCTGACCAAGCTCTAGAGCTGGAAAGTGCAGACTGCGTGCTAGTGTTTGCCTCCTGGACCACCTGACTACCCAGTCTATCCACACGTTTTTAAAATGGGGACTTGTATGGCTCGACTGGACTCTGAGAAATTTAAGGGGACGGGTGAGTGTGTCTGCATACGGGCATTTGTGTGTGTGGCGGTGATCAGTGATGAGCGGGAAAGAGATGAGTATTGGTGGGAGTCAGGTTGCAGTGGTGGAGAGGGTGTGTGTATGGGCTTAAGTTTTTTGTGGGGACTAGATTTTTTTTCCGTGACAGGAATAAATGACAGTTTTAGCGTCGTAGAGACGTTCAGTTTCTGACGTGGTTATAGATCAACTTAAGGGATATACTTTATAAAGCTGAATAAGATGCAGAATAATTGTGTGTGTGTGTGTGTGTGTTTGGGGTGTGTGTGTGTGTGGGGTGTGTGTGTGGATAAAGATAGCAGCTATCACACTCCTGTCGTCCTCTAGCTGTCCTCAGGGCAGCTGCCCAGACACATAGTCACACACTCTCTCTCCTTCAGCCTTCATATTACACACCACAGTGCTGCATTGTGTTCCACTCGCACCCTCTTCACTATGCTCCTTCACTATGCTACTATGATACTTTCACC
>JAUCMX010000004.1:7164004-7289004 GCA_033459395.1 Hemibagrus guttatus
TTATTAAGAGGCAAACATATGTGTTCAAACACTGATCTGCGTTGTCCATCTACAGATCTATAGTTTATATTTATCTACATAAAGCTGTGTCCAACTGTGTATCGATATATCACACATCATCCAAGATCATCCTTTATTTACATTGAGAAATTTTGGCAAGACCTAAATCTAAAAATACTGCCAAATCTAACAGCACAATGGCTAGAGAGGAATAATTACATAACTCAAGCAGATAACAATGTGCTTTTGTGTTAAAAAAAACACTTACTTTTTACACAGTTTTAATAGCAACCATCCATCAGCTCCTGTCACGCATGCCTACTTTGCTGTGCACTGTACACAGATGTGTGTGTACAAGCATGAGCGAGACAGAGACACACTGACCGCATAGCGGTGGGTTCACATTACAATTGTAGCTTCCATTGTCTTAGGGTGTGTGTATATGTGTGATACATGATCAGCTGTAATTTCAAAGCCCTGTCATGGAGCCCACCCTGCTGACAGTGTGAAATTATAGACAGGCTGGGACGTGGCTACAGACTTTAATAAAGCGCTTTGTTTATGAGTTAAAATGTGGAGTATGAACAGAGGCTCTTTTATGAGAGAAGAGCAATGATATATTTGTTCGAATGTGTTTATTGCGTTACTAAGGTCAAATACAAAGCTTATAAACACACTTGCATGGCTGTAGGTCCAATATTAACGGAACAGTAGTATTTTTATCTGTATTCTCTAAAGGAGCAGGAAGCCCTTCTGTCCACATGATGAACTTATCAAGCATCTCTGGAAAGCATGGCGTGAACTCAATTTCAACTCTAATTCTATTTTGGTTCCTGCTGTTTCTGCTTCCAATCCTAATATTGTCATCTCCCTTTTAAAAAAAACAAAAAACAAAAAAACATGATGACAGCGTCATTGTGAGCCACTGACATTACTTTTCGCTTTAAAATTCCCATAGTAGACCTTTTTCAGTGCAGTTAAATACTTGCCTTAAAACTGAAAAGAACTTAGTGTTTCTTAATTTTTGTTATATAATTCAACTTTTAACTTCATTTACTTCTTTTCTGTATTAAACCGCTCAAAATTATTCAATTAGCTCAATTCAATTTCCTTCTGTTTCACATTAAGGTTTCAAAGTATGTCGTACATGACTTGTACTGGTGCAGTTATTTATTCTCCACAGATCAAAACAATCCATACAAGCAGTCTTCCATTAAAATAAATATATGGCAATATATAATATCCCTACCTATTCAAGTGAGTAACTACAAATACCCCCACTCCACAATACACAAAGGCACACACACGGACAGGCAGACACATATGCCCCCTCTCGTCTAATTACAGTTGATGGCATTGTTTCAATTCCTTTCTTATCCTGGGTCATGCCATGCTCCTCTCACTCGCAGATAACTCAGTCCAGAATGTGACACATGACCCGGGTCAGCCTGTCAGCCTGGATACTAGTTTGATAGAGATGCATACACACACACACACACACACACACACACACACACAAACCATCCTGTCTACAGAGCCTGATCACACAATACTACCATCCTCATACAACCACAGCTGCCACAGTGCTGAATTTCCATTAGCTTGCAAGGCCAAGTTGGGTATTGTTCAAAAGCATTTTGTTTCTGCCTAACCAAAAAATAATAAGGACTGTGAAAATAATAAAATCCAAATAATATTTCCTCATGTACCCAAAATTGTCTGTCGCAATAATATCTTCCAAGGACAGTCATGGTTTCACCCTTAACACAGCTGTTCCTCTGAGTTCCAGCACTTCAGTATTAGTAGTGGCAGGAACACACCGTCCAAACCTCTGCCACGTGGACTGAGGGTAAAGCTATTATGCGTATTTATGTGTATAATCAAATGGCTTACCAAAAACTATTACTTAGACTGCTTTCATAATATTAATAATGTTCTAATAAATAACTCAGAGTAAAGACGGTATCACAACAGTGCATTGTGAAAAATGTGTTCAAGGGGCAGTTTGTCGTTTTAAAATGTGTTTTATGGTAAAAAAAAAAAAAATAATCATCCAGTTTCACACACCAAAATTTTGCACACTGCTCATTTTTTTTCTTTGAGAGGTTGCTTATAATACACAATTTCAACAGACAGAGCGGGATCGAGATGATTTTTATTTGCAATTGCATTTCAGCTCACAGGAAACAGGTGTATCTAAAATGGCTACTTTAAAGTTCATGTGGACAAAAAAATCCATCCATCATACAGAATTTTCTTCAGGATGCATGTAGAATACTGATGAAGTTTGAAATACTGGGGCACGTGTCCTTTGCTCTGGGTCAAAGCCTTAGAGTTAAAAGCTCGTAAGTGTCACTCATTATAATCAGTTCTTGTCCTCTACTGTTTCAAATCAACAGAGTTTTTTAAGCTCTGGTTGAGATCTGGTGGAGCAGAAAAGGCATCTTGATAAAGATTGACACTTAAAGTACTCACAGTCCCATTAACCTCAGTCAGAGAGATATGGAGACAGCTAATCTCACCAATATAATGGAAATGGGGTCATGGATATAATGCCATGACCTGCTCTCTCATCACTTCAGCTCAAAGTCGATTTGGTTCTAACTACACAATCCAACAGCTTCAGTCAGATAGGATTTGTAAGGGCAAAAGCTGTAAAAGGCACTGATTATTCACTGATCTGGGACCAGTTTATTATGTGCACTGTTTATGGATTATGGAGGCTGATCCCAGAGTAGTGCTGTGTAAAAATCAGGCCAGAGCACGGAAGTATGTCTCTGTGGTCAGATAAGGCGAAAGGAGTGGGGGTGTTTCTGATAAGTCTGGTGTGCATAGAGGGTCTTGTTACGTGATACTCATCTTAAGCCAGTGTTAGTTAGAGCCTTTGTACAGAAGTAGAAAGATTAAGGCAACTGAAAGGCATATCTTGTGACCTGTCCCTTTTTAGCTTTTAGGTTTAAGTGTCAAATGTTGGAACGTGAACGCCTAAAGTCAAAGCAAGTTCTCCATGACACTGAATTAGATGTTACTATGAGTAAAAATCTAAAACTAATTTTCAAAAATAAAACATATATCCCACATGCCTCTGGGGCTGATATGAATCAGTCTGTCTGGCGTTCCCTTGTGCCGGATGGGTATCAGACTCACTGTGCTTACTTCAAGGCTGTGTGTGTGTGTGTGTGTGTTGTGTGTGGTGTGTGTGTGTGTGTGTGTGTGTGTGTGTGAGTGAGTGTGTGTGTGTGCCAACTTCAGATCTGATAATCCTCAACATTCTTACACTGCGGGTGCAAAAGTTTAAATGCATACTAAAGCTTCATCGAAAAGAATTGCTTGGGTTTCTATTTCTGCTCTCTCAGGGGGGAAAAACTGTACTAAAGTGTACCACTGTCATTAGGATGACATGCTTATATTTAAAAGTGATCTTTCACCTGGAAACTTTGATCAAGAAGCATACTTTTTAAGATCCATAATTGGACCTTCATTATTTTTACACACCAAAAATAGAAAAGATGTATGCTTCAGAGTACCACCCTCACGGAAAGTGACAGAGAATGGTGCAGTTGAGTAATATGCTATACTTGATAATCAACTGCACTGCAAAGAATGGGTGTTTGTAGTCTAAGAGTAAACAGCTTCCAGTATTCAGTGGAATAAAAAAAAAAAAAAAAAAACAGTAGCATTCATCTGTTCAGTAAAAGTTACAAAGGATGATGAAGCAGTGAGGATGAGGATGTGCTGTTCATCAGACAGCCACTAGATGGGAACAATAGCCTTACTTTTCTAACTATTTCCTTTTTGTTTTTAGTCTATAAACAGCATTTAAATCTGACTGAAAGACATTGTTAATTATTTCTCTTTTATATGAGCTGTTTTGCGTTAATAGATCTTCCTTGCTCTGCTCCTTCAAAAAGCCCAAACATATAACTATGTTTTGTTATTTAACCTTAATTATATAAATAGGACTTTTATATCATTAAAAACGAAAATAAAGTGCTAGCTGGGAAGAACAATTCCATACAGTGTCGTAATCGTGTGTTTATTCAATATGTGCAGCTATTTATCTGTATAATCATATAAATGTGGGGTCAGTAGCAAAGCCTGGAGCGCGCATGCGCTCTGCAGCTCTTCCATTAATGACGCACTGGACGCAGAAACCGCATTAAAAAAGACAAGCAAATGACTTCAATTTACTTCGTCAGAAGATCTTTGTCTCACACGAACGCTGTAACAGAGACTGTATTGAGTTTTCGTTAAATGGGCTTTATGAGAGAGAGAGAGAGAGAGAGAGAGAGAGAGAGAGAGAGAGAGAGAGAGAGATGTGGAAGCTCCGCCTACGTGCGTCACGCCCCGCCCACCGTCGCGCTTTAGAGCAGCGCGGAGGGAAAAGAAAGTTCAGTGTGCTCCAGAGATGATGCAGAGTCAGACACAGAGCTGCAGGTCGGCGGATAAACACGCAGAATGCGCCGAGGACCGCGAGTAAAAACGGAGGACCGAGCTAAAGACTGACTTCTGTTTCTGTCCTCAAGCTTGCTGCATACACCAGCTCCATTCCGTTATCTGTGTTTACGCGGTGAAATCTCACAGGAGAAAGTGTTTTATTGACACTTTTACGCGATCAGATGTAGAAAGCGGACAAATGTACTGTTGCATTTACCATCTGATGAAACATTTTTTGTACCGGAATATAAATTAATATATATATAAAAAAAAAAAAAAAAGCACTGGGACTTATTGGTGTATTTGAGGATTTTTTTTTTTTTTTTTTTTTTTTTTTTTGATCAGCTCCTCATTCATAAAATTCTATCATGGAGGGTTCTGCATTGAAGATCATCATTTCTCTATGGTGCCAACTCGTGATTGCAGTCTACAGTTTGGAGATAAGTGCTTATGATTTTGAGAGAGGTAGACCAGCTAAATGTGAGCCGATCGTCATCCCCATGTGCCAGGGCATTGGATATAACATGACCCGGATGCCCAACTTAATGGATCATGACAATCAAAAGGAGGCAGAGATTAAGCTGAATGAATTCGCCCCTCTGGTGGAGTATGGCTGTGACGTCCATTTGCGTTTCTTCCTCTGCTCTCTCTTTGCACCCATGTGTGCCGATGAGGTGTCCACATCCATCCCTGCATGTAGACCAATGTGTGAACAGGCACGTCAGAAATGCTCTCCCATTATGGAGAAGTTTAACTACGCTTGGCCTGATTCTTTGAACTGCTCCAAACTGCCTACCAGGAACGACCCGAATGCACTGTGCATGGAAGCGCCAGAGAATGACACCAAACCAGAACCTACGAAAGGAAAGGGAATGCTTTTGGTGCCTCCACGACCCAAACAACCTGGGCCGGGAAGTGGGCGTCCAGGGGGCTCCATGGGGGTCTGTGAGAACCCAGAAAAGTTTCAGTATGTGGAGAAGAGTGAGTCATGTGCTCCACGCTGCTCCTCAGCCGTGGATGTGTTCTGGTCAAGACAGGACAAGGACTTTGCTTTTATCTGGATGGCTGTGTGGTCCACTTTGTGTTTCATTTCCACAGCTTTCACAGTCCTCACCTTCCTCTTGGACCCTCATCGTTTCCAGTACCCTGAGAGGCCCATCATATTCCTTTCTATGTGCTATAATGTTTACTCTGTTGCCTTCATCATTCGCTCAGTAGCTGGGGCAGAGAATATTGCCTGCGACCGTGAGAATGGGGAGCTTTATATTATCCAAGAGGGGCTCGAGAGCACGGGCTGCACCATAGTCTTCCTCATCCTGTATTATTTTGGCATGGCCAGTTCAATCTGGTGGGTCATTCTCACACTCACTTGGTTCCTGGCTGCAGGGAAAAAATGGGGCCATGAAGCCATTGAGTCTCACAGCAGCTACTTTCATATGGCCGCCTGGGGCATACCTGCACTAAAGACTATAGTCATCCTCACAATGAGGAAGGTGGCAGGCGATGAGCTGACGGGGCTGTGTTACGTAGGCAGCATGGACGTGGGAGCACTAACAGGCTTCGTCCTGGTTCCACTGTCCTGCTACCTCATCATCGGAACGTCGTTCATCCTCACCGGCTTCGTTGCACTTTTCCACATCCGGAAAGTGATGAAAACTGAAGGCACCAACACAGAGAAGCTGGAAAAGCTAATGGTCAAGATTGGCATCTACTCCATCCTCTACACTGTTCCTGCAACCTGCGTCATCATTTGCTACTTCTACGAGCGCCTCAATATGGACTACTGGAAATTCAGAGGTCTGGAGAGTAAGTGTACTACCTTTCCAGGCCGAAGGAATGAGGACTGCAGTCTAGAAACTTCCGTGCCCACAGTGGCCGTGTTCATGCTGAAGATCTTCATGTCACTGGTGGTAGGCATAACCAGTGGTGTATGGGTGTGGAGCTCCAAGACCTTGCAGACCTGGCAGGGGCTATGCAGCCAAAAACTGGCAGACAGGACTAGCAGGAAGTACTGCAACGGAGGGAGCTGCAGTAGCAGCCACTGCCATTATAAAGCCCCAGCCGTGGTACTGCACATGTCCAAGACTGACCCCTACTCAGACTGCCCCACGCATGTATGAGAAGAACTCAAGCGTGTGTTTGTGTGTTTTTGGAGCTCCACTCAGCTGAAATGGAGAGAGTGACCTCATTTGTAATGTACTCTATGGACTTGTACTACTCCTCCCTGCGTGTATGACAGTGTTTGAGAGAAGGCTTAAAGATAATTTGTTCATGCTAAACAAAGTAAGTGAAAGTTGTGAAAAAATGGACACGCAGAACGCTAAATGTTGCAGCTTTTCAATAAAGACTGGACTGATAATCAGTGTTTTACAGTTAAAGGGAATATGTTTTATTATTGCTTTCTGTAGAAGTGCAAAAAAGAGTAAAATCTCACCTCAGTTATTCAGTCCTTTATCTGTTACACTCAAAGAAGCACTCATGCATGGAGGTATAAGACATGTCCTTGTCCATATTAAGCTCAATTTGTGGCATTCATGTGTTTTTAAATTTTCATAGTTCTTATTTATTGTGTAAATATTTAACTTAGTTTGTCTTGGTCTTTTTAAGTAATGGCCTGTATCTCTTTGTAAACAAGTTATATTGATGGGCCAAAATAAGAAAAAGTGCCTTTTTTGAAAAAAGATATTAAATTATATTATATTTTGTATATCTGAGTCTCTTACTTTATTTACATCTAAAATATGTTCCCTCTGCAGTACATTTACACAGGGGTTATTCATGTACACTGAAAAGATTGCTCACTGATTCACACTTCCTGCATTCGGATATGGGAACCAGCAGTATCAGATCCTCCGGCTCTGGGATCAGGAATGGTTTGCTCTGTGCATTGATGGATTGACAGACAGATAAACACTTTTCAGTGAAGCTTAGTTTGTTTCTGTCTGTAGGACTCACCGTTTTTTTTGGAGCTTTTTTCCAAATTTGAATAGCCTAATTTCTCTATTTTACCAAAAATACAAAAACAGTCAGACAAATTGGTACAAACATTTTATTTAAAGTATTTTGATTATTTTGAAGGATGATATACAGTACAGGTTTTGCCTCCATCTGATGGCATGTTAAGGCATAGAATGTAACAGGCCGCTTACCAAAGTAGACTTTTTAATTCTGTTGTTGCAATACACAAATACTGTGATTATTTCTCTCTGATCTGTGAATAGATAGAGCTGGACTGTTGCGTCTGCATTCAGGGGAGTAGAAGCTCAGAAGAAAAAGCCTCTGATTCCAGTCTCAGACTTGCCACACGTTATAATAAGGCTTGGAGAAGTTGGGTCAAAGCAATGCAAATATTTAGATGAAGTAGCTGGTTTGCATGTGAAAAAGTGGGCTCTGGTTCAAATGCAAATGAAACCTTGAGAGACTCTTTCAGGAGCCCTAAATGGAGTGAGATCCCTCTGAACTGCCCATTCAAACAGGGGCACTGGGGGATGCAAGGTTTCTGCCAAAGCACATCAAGTTTTGTTGGGAAGTGTGTAAGACAAGGTTGAGCCTAGAGATTATGATTAAGACAACTTCGATCTTTATCATGTAGTTAATGTGTGTATTTTGTGCAATATGTTGATGTTTTCTTTCCACAGAATGCTTTTAAATGCATTTTTTTTTATCTCAAAAAGAGAATCACAGAAGAGAGAGATGAGATATTGGCCCTGGATTTTGTCATGTCAGCATTCATGTGAGTGAAAAATTTTAAATATTGTCTTAGTTGTCTTACATATTCAAAAATCATCCATATAGCAGCGTACGTCTGTGTAAATTAGTCAAGTATAATCTGTTATAGCCTGTAGATATGTAACAGATCAGATTGAAACATTCGGTGCTAATTCAGGATTTTGGTTTTCAAGCTGTTCAATTGACGAATAATTCCTCCAGATGAATGAATGATAAATTAAAAAAAAAGTAAAATATCAGCACCAGTCTAATTTTACAGAGCAATTACATTTTCCTGCCAAACTCTAGAAATGTCAAAAATGATGATTTATTTGGATTATTTTCGAAGTATAATCATACAAATGGTAGAATTATTGTGCTAATATGATGGTAATCATACACCTGGTCTTGCTGCTCCATGTAAGGCCCGCTTTTTTCAGTCCTTTGATGTGAGCCAGTCATGCAAATGAGATTATTTTACCCACCGCTTGATCAGGAGCCTGGTGTCTTCCAACTGTACTTCTTACTGTTTGCCTCTCCAGCTGCACTTGAAGCATCTACTTTGAGTACTTTGAAGACGCACCTGAAGACTTTTTTTAAATTAGGATATATTTAGCTCTGATTCATTGTGTGCTGGTTTATGTAGCTGTAACACCAAGCTTCGGGACTCAGGCACATACTTTATCACTGCGGTGTTTGGGTGTGAAGTTGTAAGCCTCTGATGAATGAGAAGCAAGGCACATTTGGTCACATACTGAGAAGCTGCACGTGTGACTGACAGTTGCATTTGTTGAATGATTAGAAAGAGGGTGAGTTCCTTGCATACATTTCTCACTGTCTTTACATAACCTTATAAGAGCCTTATTTTCTTTTTTTTTGTTCGTCACCAAATGACTCCATTGAGGTCATTTGAGTCATTTGATCTACATAGTCATTTGAATTTGATCTACATATTTTTTTCTGTAGAATTTCCTTGAAAAAACAGCACAAGCTGTAAATTTCAGTCACCCATTAAAGAGACGTTCTCTTTAACGAGTGTTTTTCCGACACTTTTGTGCCAAAGCCTGGATTACTCAGACAGTAACTGAACACTGAGTCTCGTCTCATGTTAGCATCATGTCTTTCTGAATTCACAGAATGTCAAAACACGTCTGGATCACTCACATGGCCAGTGCTAGCCTGTAGCTTTCCCTGGCCTTGACTGATTAGATTGGTGACCTGTTTGATTTGGACCAAGGTCTTTCCACTATACATGACAGATAAGTAAGCAGCATCAGGGATAAACAATTATTAACATGCTTCTCCATCTCATCATCATCAGTTAGGGACTGTTTTAGTGTCAGATTCCATGCCATGAAGCTTGCAGGCCAGTGGTTTAAAAAAGATTTTTGTATACAGGCAATTAAGCGTTGTATTTACACATGCTGCTTGAATAATACAAGGGGTATACTTTTCACAAAGTTGAATTTGACCCAGGCTTGAGCGATGCACTTAATTTATTTAGCTCAGGTTTAATGAAAATGGGTTACAATAGCAGTCAGTCCCCTAGAGGCAACTTTAGCAAGTAGAGCTTTCTTTTCATGAGCTGCAGTGTTCAAAGGAGTGCTGACATAGTAAAGTCGGCGGTGCTATTTTATAGCGGTGTGCGTTGGTGTTTTTCAGCTCAGGTTGCCTCTCCAGAGTGGGGTCCTTTAACATTCACAATGCCAGTAAACTGCAGCTGGTGAGAGAGAACGCATATGCAAGTGAGAGTGTCACAACATGGACCTAATGTGACCCTGCCCACAGACATGAGGTCAAAGCTAGCAAACATGCATAAACACACACACACACACACACATGCTCGCTCACTTGTAATAACTCTCATTATCGAATTCTGTGGGTTTCAGAGCATTTATTTATAAGTACACTTTCCCTGGTACTTTATATGTGTGTTTATCATCAACAAAAATTTTGTGCGGGTTCCATGTAGTAAAAAAATTGCTGAATCAAAATATTGAAAACAAAAGGTTAAATAGTCTGAATTCAGAACTACTTTTACATTCTAACAACAATGTAATGTGTGAGAAATCTTTCCCTGTAATCTGTAATTAAATCATTTTATCTGGTCTCTGGTGTAATACAAAAATAAAAGTCAATTTCATCGAGATGGAAATTGAATTTCATGTTTTTGTTGTCTATCTAATCTATCTATCTGTAGTCTAATGTTCTATCGATGTTCTAGCAAACAGATTTTCCGTCCCAATCTCAGTACAAAGAAATGAGTTGAAATGAAATGATAATCAATCACGACCTCACATGGGCAGCAGATACACCGGATAAGGATTAAGCTGAAATGCTGGAGTATGACTTAAAACAGCATTTCCCAGTCTTCGTCCTGGAGTGACCTCCATGCTTTATTTCCCAGCACTGACACATCATTTAAGTGTGCTATCATTAAAGAGCTAACTCACAAGCATGAACAGGAAAAACACAACACTCTGCAGGAACACCAACATTCAGAATGAGAATTTCTGATCACCATTCGGTTTCCAGGCCAAGTTTAGTTAGCAGTACAACGAAGTTTGCAGAGATTGTGTGAATGTAAAAACACGTGTGAGATTTAAAAAAAAAATAAAAAAATCATTATGGGATGGCTTCCCTACCCCACCTCAGCTTATCACCCCGCCAACATCCACCCAGCCCTCAGGAAAGAAGAAAGAGAAAGAGAAGGGAATAAAAGCACCCCTCATTACACCCATTCCCTCTCCCCTCCACTGCCCCCCAGAGTACTATTCCTTTCGCACTGTGTTTTGATGTGTAAATGAGCGCATTGAAAAGCTGCAGGCCCAAAAGAGATACTTTCCATGAAAAAGCGGCAGTCGCAGCGCAGCGGGGTCCACGAACCGATCCGTTCAGCTCAGCATGGGTGCCCACTTCAATCACACACACACACGTTTACAAACACACGTTTACACTCGAGTTATATAGTGTGTATACAATTTTTTCTCTTTAAATTTTCTTAGGAAAGAAACTCAGAAACACAGAATTAAAATCAACCCCCTTATTGTGATCTCACTGATATACACACACATACAATGGCACAGTAAATATAGCTCTTCACTCACATATCCTGAAGTCAGCACAAATGAATGCATCAAGTTAAACTCAGTCTTTAAGGAGCCAGTTGAAATCCTTGGTGTGAAATTGGGCAGCTATGTCCAGGGCTAAAATTGCCTGAGGTGAAAGGCAGACAAAAAAAAAAAATGTCGGTCTATGCACGGCAGGAAACTATGCATGAAAATATGTTATAATATTTTTAAAACAAACAGTGAAATTCTCGGAATAAAACAAAAGCCGCCCAGAATCCAGAATATTCTGCAATTTTGGAACAGTGAAGCCATTGTGTGAGTTCATGAAGAGTTAGTGCCCAGAAGAAAGAACAAAAAAAAAAACAACACAAAATAAACTATTGTAATTTTAGGGGGAAGTGAGGTTGAACTGTCCATGACATGTCACACCTCTGGCATTCTATGTATAACCACTCTTCTTGTTTTATTCTAATCCATTCATAATCTTTTTTTTTCTAAAGACTTGGGTCATTTGGGTAGATAACAATCTCAAATACACAATAAAGTGCAAGTGTGATTTTTAATGCCTTGTGATTTGTGTGATGTAATGGAGCATGGCTTTTCAAACGTACTGGATCTGACAGATTTAGTGATCTCAAAAACCCGTTGATTTGGTTCCTTTGTCCAGTCTGGGAAATGATACAAACGGTACACCGAGTGTGTCTTGATGTGAAATAGAGTCACTCTACTTTGTGTTTGTCACTAAAGCTTTCTCAGAAGTGTCTGTTTGAGGATCCAAACCTAGCAGCTTTGTTGCTCTTCATCCACTGGGTCTAACAGCTTTATTCCCCCTCCTTCCGTATTTCAAAGCAGCGCTCACGCATCATGATGGCAGACGTTTTCTGGAGCAGCAAAGTGACAGGAGCTCGACGAAGGGCCTTTCATCGTTGGCTTGTCATGCCGCACCATCATAGACAGGTTGTTATGTAGGTCACAGAGACTTCTACCAATTTTGATTTCTGTTGCTAGGCAGCCCAACTCTCTAATCTGCCTCACTGATGTCTCTTTCTTTCTCCCTTTCGTCTACTGATCCCTTGCAATCTACCCCTCACTCCCTCTCTCTAGAGAGAGAACGAGATTGCAAGGGATCAGGATAAAAAAAAAAGTGGAAAAACAACAACAAAGAGCGATGAATGATGCAGCGTCATGGCCTGCTTTTAGAAATGTGGAGAGGGTGAGTGAAACGGAGAAAGAGGGTGTTAGTCGCTTTTTTCCACAATACCCCTTCCTCAGTCTTGGCCTCTATTCTGAAATGTCTGTTGGTGCCTCTCTAATTATCACACACCCTGATTCATTTTCTCCATACACACACTTCCTGAGAGGGCAGTATGTCCAGACAATAACTGATCTGATCTCAGTCTTGGGTATTCTGGGTGATGTGACTTGCCCTCATTCAGAAGCTAGTCTGGAATTTTTTCACCTCACGCTCTTCCTTAAAGACCCACTGGGACTCAGAACAGCGCTCTCTCTCTCTCTCTCTCCTCTCTCTCTCTCTCTCTCTCTCTCTCTCTCTCTCTCTCTCTCTCTCTCTCCTCTCTCTCTCTCTCTCTCTCTCTCTCTCTCTCTCTCTCTCTCTACTTTCTCTCTCTGACTATCTCATACTCTATGAGCTTGTCTCCTGGGAATGCTAAAATATTCTCTGTGTTAGAGAGAGACAGAGAGAGAGAGAGAGCGAGCACCATGCTTGATGATGCCACTTTCATCTTTTTTTTTTGTTCTCCTATTTAACGAAGTTCATAGGATGCTATTTTAAATCAGGTTTGGATATAAGGCAAGTGCATGCAAGAAGCAACAAACTCGCAGTTGCTCTGAGGTACTTCTGCAGTCCACAAACGCACAAAGGAAGTGTATCAGCGGTTAAATGAAGGCAAAATATTCAAAGAGGAGCCAAAGAAAATAAAAAGCACAGCAAAGGATTATAGGAAGTGATAGCATCATTAGTGAAATCAGTCATAGACATTTAGGAAAGCACATAATTGCCTCATATTTTATTTCTTTTCCATGGAAATATGATTGTTATTTATTTCCTGCAAATCAACCCAGAATTTTGCACCATTTTTCCTGCTGGTTTGACAAAGAGTTGGCTACCAAAACCCTCATCAAAGCAAGCCGTCATGCATTTTAAAAGCCCTATCGATTGATCATTTTATCTTAAATTCTTCTTCCATTTAAAGTAATCTCTGTTTTGGGTATTTTTTTTGCTACAGGCCAGCTTCAAAACAAAGCCCTAGAATCAGGACATTCCACCCGAAAATGTCATATTTACTATTTTACATTATAAATGCAGAATGCAAATATGCTCACACCGAGTCGATAATTATAATAATAAACCCTCAACTATATTTGACCTACAACATCTAGCACCAATAATGAACGTACATTCTTTCTGAGCTAGCTAGCTAGCTTATTCTTGCATTTTAAACACGACTGCCTTATGTTTTAATTTACCAGAAGCTTGAGTAGGTGGTCCTAGCTATGTATCTACTAACATTTGCTAGTTGACTTGACTTGCTTAGAGTCATCAATTTGTCAGCTAGCTCTTAGATAATGCTAGCATGGTCTATTGTACTCTTATTTATAGCTGTTATTTTTGTGCCTCATGACCGTTTCCACATCTGTTACTGAGAGTACTACAGCAGCTTCTTTGTACAATGTTTACTAAAAGCTAGCTGACTAGAATTTCACAACTGTATAGCTAGTTAGCTAAAGTCTTTGTATAAATTACACTCTGAGAGAATGTAGTTTAAAGAACTGCAGTGTGATTTAACACATGTACAAAGTGAATAGCAGCGAAATATAATGGCTGCAGATTATCTCCATACTGGGTTTTTTATTCACAAGCACGCTCTTTGTGTAGATCTTTAGAAAGGTAAGACTTTTATGCCCTTTTTGTTCATTCTTCATTTTTTCCCCTTTTCACTCCCCCCCATTCTTCTTCTTTTGCTTTAACTCTCTCTCTCTCCCCTCTCTCTCTCTCTCTCTCTCTCTCTCTCTCCTCTCTCTCTCTCTCTCTCTCTCCCCCTCTCCCCTCTCTCTCGCTGTTGTATTGTAAGAGCTGTGTAAAGGCGTAGATAATGTTTTAAACAGAACTCTATAATGAAGTTAACCCTCAGATTTCCTCTTGGTATTCTCTCTCTTCCCTTTTGACCCCCCAAAATGCCCAGTGTTTGGAAGTAAAGATTGAATGTGGGCTTTTTTTTTTTTTTTTTTTTTTTTCTGTGTGTGTTTGAACTCCTTAAATGTTGGGCTTTTATCCAATTGTTTATCTTCATTGATTATCTAAGCATACTATTCATTTATTATGAATTACTATGAAAGAATAACTCTAAGAAAAAAAGGATTTTACAAAGTTTCTTAGGTTGTTAAGAGTTGCTATCTTTTTCAAGGGTTCTACTTTATACTGCATATGGCAGGGACACACTATTACTTTAAGATCCTTTAAGATACATCAGAAGGGAAAAAAACTGAAGACCTTTTTCTCAGAGCTTCAGGGTCCCTGGTTCAAGCCTGACTGCAGGTTACTGTCTGGATTTTCTGTGAATGTTCCTCCTGTATTTGCATGACTCTCTTCAGGGTTCTCCAGGTTCGCCTCGTCTCCCTAAATGTCACTAGGTGGATTGACTTTGCTAATGCTATCTTTTCCGGATGTATTTTCTCCTTACCCCCAGTGTTCCACAGATAGAAAGCAGCTCCACCATGACCCTGATCAGGATAAAGTGGATACTAAATATAAATGAATGAATGAATGAATGAATGAATGAATGAATGAATGAACGTAGAAATGAAAGTGAAGAGTTCAAGGGGTTTCCTTTCCAGATTTTACCTCTCAAGGAAAACAAGGATTTCCTGTAGTGCATAGGGACATCCTTTATGGAACATACTTCATGCCGGGATCTCTTATCATTCTACTTGCATCGATTCAGCTTCAGACTACTTTTGGAAAAATGTTTCTACCTCTAAACAGCTTGTATAATTTTTCACCTTTTGAAGTATCGTGTTCGTCTTCGAATATCATCAAGTTCACCATGACTGCTTTATATCTGCCTTTAAAAACGTAATGCTCTACCCACTATATTGTACAGATGCAGAGTACTGCATTTAACAGACCACTTTTCCCGTTAACATTTCAACTCCACAACACAGCAGTTTAAGAGTGAAATTATTTGCCCAATTTTTTTCCTCTAATGTAAATTAAGGCCTTTTTCCCCTGTCAGGGGTGTTGACACAGACTGATTATTGTACAGCACATAGTTGAGCTCTAAAGAAAACCAGCTGGGAAAAGACACACACACACAGTGCTGCTTTTGTTTGGTGCCAATAGGTTACGGCTTCTGACATCCTAGCTTATTTAAAAATCAAGCTAGTGCTAATGTTACTTTAACTCGCAATTTCACTTCTGTGATGGCCGGTCTTTAATATTAAACCCATAAATGTAACTACTACAGGCATTATGAGGAGCTGGAACATAAAATTGCCAGCGGTTATGAAAGGGGAAGCAAACATGCCTTGTATCACCAGCTCTGTCCAGGATGCTTTTTTTCCCAACAGTGTTTTATATGCTGCTAAGTGCTGCAGCATGCACACTTTTTCCCGCCATTTTTCTGATTCCCTGCATGAGAGCGGAGTCCTCTCCTGTCGTGATTCACGGCGTTTAGCCGGACATGACTCGCTGTTACACACTAATTACACCTTTCGTGGGGTCTTTTATGAGCTATGTTTGCTTTGTTTCACACATCTGGCTCTGTTTACGGCCCAACACAGGCGCTCATAAATGCACAGGGGGTCTTGTCAGCATTAGGGGGCCATTAATGATAGCCAGAACCCAGATTAAGTCGGATTTTACAATAAACAGTCTAACACAAGCAAGAGAATCTTATGTCCAGTATATAACACGTCTTCCCATGTTTACATTATTTACATTATATGGCCAAAAGTGTATGGACACCTGACCATCATGCTCATATTTGCTTGTTGAACAGCCCATTCCAACACCATGAGTATTAATATGGGGCTGGTCCCCAATTTACTCCTGTAACAGTCTCAGCTCTTCTGGGAAGGCTTTTCACTAGATTTTTGAAGATGGATGTGGGGATTTGTGCCAATTTAGTCAAAAGTACATGAGTGAGGTCAGGTACTGATGTTGATTGAGAAGGCCTAGCATGCAGTCTGCATTCGAGTTCTTCCCAAAGGTGTTCGGTGGGGTTGAGTTCAAGGCTCTGTGCAGGACGCTCGAGTTCTTCCACTCCATCCTTGGCAAGTCATGTCTTACTGGAGCTCATTTAGTGCACAGGGGCATTGCCATGCTGGAAGCGGTTTGGGCCTCTTTGCTCCATTGAAGGGAAATTGTACTGCTACAGTGCAGTAAGATAATCAAGTGCCTCCAGCCTAGTGGCAACAGTCAGGCGAAGGCCCACATGTTGGTGTGATAGTCAGGATTTCAACATAATCTGTGGAGTGGATGAGTCTCAGACTTTCAGTTAATTGCATAAATGAGGAAATCCCATCTAATATGTTTCTATATTGCTTCCAGTGTTCCTGGGATTGGTTCCAGATCTACCACAACCCTGAGCAGGATAAGGCACTTAATAAAGATGAATGAATGAATGAGAACGGTCACCCAAAACCAGCCAGAAAGAGAGAGTAAGTATACTTCAGGTTAGTATATTAATGTGTAAGGAGTGCATGAGAAACTGAATAAATGAAAGAGATGTTTTTCAGAAATAATGGCACAGTTTGATGATTGACACCCAAATCCATGGAATCTGAAATTGTGTGTGCATTTAGGGAATGAAGTGAAGTGTGTTGTGCTGGAAAGGCTCATAGATGCAGTCTTCAGCAGGGTAAGAGATAGATTCATGTAAAGTGTCATGAAGCAAACGTTATAATGGTGTGTGTGTGTGTCAGTGTGTGTATGGGGGAGAGAGAGAGAGAGAGAGAGAGAGAGAGAGAGAGAGAGAGAGAGAGAGAGAGAGAGAGAGAGAGAGAATGAATGAAAGAGGGAGGGAGAGAGATGGAACTCTATCTGTGTGTTTTGCCTGGATTGCTGTTAATCCGTCAGATAGGACAAGAGGTCATATTCACTTACAGAAGCTGAAATCATGCTTGGTTATTGGTTCTCTCACCAGCGCTCGATGGTCGCACGAAGTTTTAAATGCAAGTAGGTGAAAGTGAGAGAATGTGTAAATGTGTCTTGTTTTCAGATGGATGGGTTTGGGAGTACTAGAGGTTATAAGAACCAATTTAATTTCGGCTGCTTTTCTTTAATTAAAATGGAAAGTAAAGCCTGCCATGAAGGCTTGCTTTGTTTTCATTCTCCGGTGAGTGGCAGCTGAGTTTTGGAGCAGGTTATGGGAAGAGTTTATATGTATGTGTGTACTTGTTATGGTTCAGGTCACAAAAGAGTTGCTGAGGGTGCGAAATCTCTCCTGGGCTCCTCCTCTTCTCCTCTCCTCCGGTTCTGTTTGCTTTGCCTTCCTCAGTTGCACGGAACACCTCCGAATTCAACACAGAAAGTCTTTGTCTCTCCGCTCTCTTTCTCTCACCGCATCCATCTGCGGATAAATCAATCAAGAATCAGAACCTCTTGCATAAACATATCCCAAACCTCAATGTTAATTGGGCTTTACATTAATCTAATTCATTATATACACCATTACCTTCATTCACCATCACACAACTTTCAATATTTACACTATCACACTACATTAACCTTATTATAGATCCTTTTTTAAGCATAAAAAGTTAAATAAACATTCAGGTACTGAAGGGCCTTTCTTTAAACAGAGTTGCAATTCAGGGCTCCATACATCACCACCTTTCATGCTATTTAGCCCTCGTCTTGTGGAATTTGAAGTCAGAGCTTTTCCGTGATGTCCTGTGAAAGAAGACACCCTGTGCAAGAGAGCCGTGTGGTTTGAATAGTGCAGGTTGAGTACACACATACTGCGTTATGCCAATTCCCAGTCTCCCAGTTCAGATGGAGAACCACAGCCCACTCTAGGTCTACCACGGGACTATAAGCAACTGGGAAAAGTTACTATAATTCCACTAAGAGGAAGTGTGCCATATTAGAGCGAGAGATAGAATTCATTTTTCCTGTCATTTTTGAATAACAAAGCTGGTGTGTGGCACTGTGTGGTATGTTAAGCTGCCATGATAGATTTGTATCTGGAATATACCTGATTAGAAGGGGACTTCTTGAATAGACTCAGTCACAGAGCTTCACCAGGTCTACTGGAGCATCATCAAGATTAAAAGACAAGTCCAGACATTCAAAATATGAACTACAAGACATTCAATACGAGCTGGGTGGCTGAACCTTAATATACATGTGGTCAAAGTTAAAATGCTCTACTGAGCTGTAGCACAAAATAAATTAGAAGTGAGAAATAAAGAGGTGCATCTGTGGTAAGCGCAGAGGCTGTGAACAAGCCCTTAGACGTCAGTGCCCAGGCCATGGCTTCTGTCGCCATCAGAACTGACTGGATATAATTACCTCCACATCTGTAATGGATTACAGCGCCCTCCACACACACTGCCTGCCATTCAAAGAGTCCTTTATGGGCCGGCTGACTTCTTACTGTTCCCTATTAGAGCAAGTGCACGCATAGAAATACACACACGCACCCAGCATTACTCAACACATACCTATTCATGGTCATGCAAATACGCTCAGAACACATGAGCCTGCATGCTCATGGTATTTGTGTGCATGCAATGGTGTAGTTATACACAGAAACAATGCATTACCATATGCAATACATTTATGAGCACAGAAACATTCCTAACGGGCTTTCCTTACTTTCTCTCTCTTTCTCACACACACACACACACACACACACACACACACACACACACACACACACACACACACACACAGACCAAAAGGTCTCAGTTACACAGGCTTACACCTCTGTAAGATATCCTCCCTTTTCCAGGAACTCCTGCTGGACAGCTGCTTCTGCCCTTATTTTTAATGGCTTAATGATGTGTGTGTGTGTGTGTGTGGATATAGTTACTGTCTATTATCACAAACGTTCATTCATTTATCCAAACACAGGATAAACAAGTGACAGTTAAACAATCGATATTAGGGGCTATTACAGATTATATTTCAATAAAACTATTACAATGCTCTTGTATATTCTTGCTCAATATACAAAATATATCATTTGTTGCATTGTGTTATTCTTTGGTAATGCTTTACATTGTTGTTCCCTTGACTAACACAATTAACTAAATAAATTAGCAATACAATTCATGTAGAATTCATGATAAGAAACTTACGTAATATGTTATCATGCGTGAATTGACGTGTGTTTAAATGTTCTTAACTATTTATTCAATCCATAACTATGTAATTAATTAGGCTTTTGGTTCATATCAGTCGCTGTGGACTTATGTTAATTGATTAAAGTAAAGCACTAATTATACTTTTATATATTTTTGTTTTATAACATTTTGCTCATTTTTATGAAGACTTAAAATGAAGACTTTAAGAAGAACCAATTAAAAAATTATTTTTTTTCATTTTTGAATATATACATTTATAAACAGACGTAATTAATACACTACCAGAATGATAGATTTACGCATTTGTTACGCCCTTATTTTTTCGGGAAATGTGACACAACACATGCAAATCTAGACAGAATAGGTCTAAATGAGAAATCTTAACGTATGATGATTTTTAAAGCAATAGTTACTGCTCACCATTATATAAATCATACCTCTACATCAGCGATGGACTAATGATAGAATTTTCATCCTTAACTTTCCATCGTTCTGTTAAACTGGAATAACATGAAATGAAATCTTGTCCACATTAATTCAAAGCTGTGGATCTTCACGATAATCAATAGTTAAAACTGTAACAATAAAAAGGTGACTTAAAACCCTCTTTGGTGCTTCTGAACCTGACTTGTCAACTTTATCCCTTTTTTCCCCCCATCCATCTATCTAAAACAGTCAGGGACTGTTTCCCCCCACTTCACTGCATGTCTTCTCATTCCTCAAAGTTCCAGCTTTTCAAAGTTGTGCTTCTTCCATCATTTGGTCTTCCACATAAGGTCCTCTTGTTCCACATGTCTCACCTTTCAGGGTCCCCTCTCCTCCTCAGTGGAAAGTTGTGGGGGCCAGGCTGACTGGAGCAAGAGCCACGTGGTACGAGCGTAATTACCTGGTGCCACCTGAGAGCTCCAAGCAAAACACCAGTGCCTGTAATTAAAAGAATGAAAGGAGCACCCATTTCTCCATCCTTAATTGGTGTGTGTGTGTGTGTTTACACATGCAGACACACGAGACAAAGGGAGGGGGGGTGGTTATGACAAAAATAAGCTTCTTTCATGGAGAGAAAGGGAAAACCTCTCCTGCTTGTTGTGACTGTGGTGCTTTCACACCTTTACCATGACCCAAACTTACTGCCAACATACACTCACTCTGGATCGTACCCAGTTTGGACCGCATGCTCAACTAATCACTGTTTTATGGCTTAAGTGCAGGCAACTGGAGGGTGAAGAAAGACAGACAAATTTTGAATGTTGTTCAAGGTTTTATTAAAAAATGAAAGAAAAAAAATTCCCCCACAAAATTCAACCTCAGGTTGGTTCGTTAAGCCACCCCTAACCTCCCTCCCTCCTTCTTTCCCTCTTATTATATTACAAGGTTTTACAACTGGCAGTGATGACTCAAATAGACTGGGGGAACTTTTACAAAAAACAAAACAAAACCCTTACTTACAAACTTACATGGGAGGAGATGATCAATTTAACATGAAGCCTGTAAATATGTGTGTATATATATATATATGAAAACAAACATGCCCAAAAAGCCCTTCACGCTAAAGAGAAGTGGAAACAGATATTAGCCGATACATTTTTGCAGGTTTTACATTCACCTCAGATGTTATCTGTGCTCCAAATTTTTCTTTCTATAATATACCAAGAACATAAAGAGCATTAATATACACAGAACCCAAGTGCTAATCATAATAAAGGGGAAAGGTTAACTATTACAAAACAGATTGGCTCTTCATGATCATTCAGGGTCTGTAATCGTAAATTTCAGCCTCCTCCCTGTTCAAACTCTGCTTGATCACTGCAGTAAAGAAAAACATCCAGGCCTGGGATCAAAAGTAAAAAACAACAACAACAACAACCACCTGACTGAGTGCACTGATAGAGGAGTAGCTTTTGCATATCACACACTGATGAATGCAACCATACATCAGCATTCATCTACTAGGACATTTCAGTTATATACATGATTTCAGAAACACTTTGTCTAATCCAGGTTTAAAAAGAACGGGTGTGAACACGTACTTGTGTTGTTTATTCTAAGCATCACAATCTTTAGACTTTGGGCCTATACAAGATCTTCGATCACCAAATCCTCAGCTCACTCAATAGTTTGGCAAAAATAAGAACAATTTTAAACAATTACAAATTTAACAAATTAAGGAAACCTGGGATCAGTTGAAACTTGTACTTTACAAAGCACAGCTCAATATTTACATTCCCATATACAAATAAAAAGGGCTGATGAATACAAGCTGAAGATATGTTAATTGCGAAGGAGGCATCTGAAGTAATATACATTGGTCTGTTCTATGTCCATTACAACAGAGGGGACTACATGAAGATTTTATTTATAAACAGGTCATAAAGGACATCTTAGTGATGCATGTTTGTTGTACGCTGTACTAGAGTGCCACCTGCAGGTCGCCTGGGATAACAGCACCATTAAAAGGCCATTGACCACTGATTTTTATTTATTTATTTATTTTTAACTTAACTACCTCAAGGTTAGTTGTTTGTAATCCCTGAGCTCTTGAGAACGATCCGATTCATAGCCGAGTTAGCTGTACTATCAGCATCTCTCCTACAAGGCAGATCTTCAGAAACAAAGCTGGAAACACATCGCAATAAAAGAGGATCAGAAATTTCCAACCAGAAAAAGGGAATAAAGAGCAACTTTCATGATAAAATATCAAAGCTAATATAAAGACATGAATACGTTCAGCACAACCACTGACCCGCTCATATGCAAATCACTTGGTACAGATATCTGAAAATGATCGAAAGAACACCGTGGAGGTGGGGATAGATGAAGACAAACATTTTGAAAAACTAGAGTTCCTCTGCTAGGCTTCTGTGGAGATAAAAAGACGACCCTACAAATCTTTTAGGAAATCCAGAGAGTACAAGGTGCACCAACACTAAGTTTTATAAAGGGCTTTATTTCAAGTCAATACTTGACTTGAACCGCTTGTATTGAGGCTCTGAGATTGGTCATTGCCCAACTACTAGTAGTGCTTTTACATTATAAACTCAAATTTACAGAAATAAACTTGAATCCAGCAGACATGATTTCAGATCCAGAAAATGCTTTATTCATATGTACTTGTACTCTGAAAAACTGAACAAAAACAATGAATTTCAAATAAGTATTTTGGTGCTGGTTGTCTCCAAGAAAAATAGTGTGTAGTATCGGTACACCACAAGCACAGCTGGAGTTCCAAATCTAGTGCATTATTTTTTATTTATTTTTATTAATTTTCTTAAAAAAAAAAAAAACACATCTAGGACACTGAATATTATAGTCACAGGCGACCTGCCTGGTACTTCTGCAACTCTCTAATCAGCAGCCCTGCCTGACATTCTGACATCAGCAAAATGAGACATGGACATACGGTCAAGTTACCCCAATGACAAATCCTTTTTTAATATATATTTATATATATGTATATATATATTTATACGAATCAAGTGGCTTACGGCCAAAATTTAAATCAAAATCGCCTATTAAGAGCTCACAGATCTCATCTGAGATCATAAATTTCCTGGTTAAAAAAAATAAGTCACCAGTAATAAACAACTTACAAATATAAATCAGTTTCTTTTGTATTTATCAATATGAACATAAACATCAAGTCTAATAAACCAGGAAAAGAAAAAAATCTACATGGGGCAGTTTGAGAGGTTTGTGAGAGTGGGTCCACTTTGCCTTTTGGAATTGAGGGAGGTAGAAGATTAAGGAAGGATAAGAATCCATTTTAACAAATAAAAAGAAAATTCAGAAAGCACCCTGGACTTTTATAGTGAGCGTTTTTGCCTCTTGGAATGTCGTTGACCAATTGATTCGTCATCGCTGCTTGCCTCTGCTTCGTCACCGGCCCTCCTCCCAGACTTCCTCAAGCCAGTTCTCCTGTTCTCTCTCTCACTGTCGCTGTCCTGTTCTCGGTAGTCCTTGCGACTTGACAAGGCTGCTGTCCGTGTGCTCCTCCTTGTTACCCTGTCCTCTTCATCCTCCTCCTCACTCTCACTCTCCTCCTGCCTGCGCTGTCTGCCGCTGTGTCTTGTAGACCGGCCGCTGATCTCTTCACGACCTTTAGAGGTTGAACTTTCTTGTTTGCCGTTCTGTATCTTCCGCCCTCTCTTCTCGTCTTCCTCGTTGTCCTCGTCATCGTCGTCTTGTTGAGCGTTGCGTTTTCGTGCTTTGCGGCGCAAGTAGGTGACACCGGGTAGGATCTTATGAAGCAGCTCAGTGAACGTTTGCTCTGTACGGCCCATACACTGTAGCACGCTGCTGCCTGGCTGGTTGTATTCCTCAGCATTACTGAACACCAGTTTCATGTCCTCGACGAATTCTTGCGGGCTGCGGTACTGCGACGACTTAAACTTGTTCTGCATTGTGCTAAAGTCCATGGGAGTGCTGATGATGTCCTGGTAGTCTTCGGCTTCCTCCGCTGACACTGGCTCTCTAAATGGGTAAGGAGAACCAAGTTAGAGACATGCAACAAGTACTCGTACAGGTCCAGGTGTGCTTGTGTGTGAAGGTTACATGGGCTCTTGGGTTAATTTAACTCTTCAAACATGATCTTAGACATTTGTTTTAACATTCCTTACTTGTCTGATGCTAGACAGAGTATAAATGCATGGAATTTGAGACCCCGTTCACATTAATGCATCCTGGATGATCAAATCATACTGAGACATCCAAGACAGTCGTTTGCGCCAGGCATTATGAATTATGAATAATTGAGTGATCATTGAGTGATCATATATTGACAAATATTTTCTATGCAGAGAAAACCATTGCTGTTATAGTGGTGCCTTTATCCAGCAGGCAGAAAGCTCTATTGTTCATCATGGATTTCCAAACACCATTGCAATTATGACAATTTCCAGCAAGAATACAGGTTATTAGATGCTCCTTTTTTTTTTTTTTTACTGTCTGGGGTGCTTTAAGACTTATTCATGTTTAAATTGTACAAACCACCTGTACTTAGCACAGTCTACCTTTGATCCAAACACCCAGGATGCATGTTAATGCCAGATGTGAATGGGGTACTTGGCACTCTTCAAATTTTATGTGAGAAATATAAATTCCTCAGTGCATTTGAAAAATTTAACAGGTAACATGCTCATGAAACTACAAACACAGAGAGAGAGAATGGGTACCTGAATGGCCAGCTATAACGGAATTTAATCAATTTTTGAAGAATTTCTTCACACTTCTCAAGGTCCTGTGCTTGCTTATTTCCTCCTGTTCTAGAGCTCTGACGCACCTGCAGAAATCAACACACTGTAAACACAGGCCAACAGCATAGCACACAATTCTTAAATGACCAGAGTCACTACAAGACACATAGAATTTCAACTTGTTTGGACAGCTAAACTGTTTTTCAGCCAAAAAAGCCTATTCTCATTCATGCGATTGTGTGTATGCACGTGTTACACATAAAAAAAAAAAAAAAAACCTCTCTCACCAGTTCATCAATATCTGCAGGGTTGCTTGGCCGTGATTTGGCAGCACTTTTAGATTTCGATGAAGTTTTGGCACTTGGTGGCGAATGCTTCTTGGACGATGACTTGCTCTGGACTTTGGGCCTCAGGAAAGATTTCATCTTCTTCCTCGGCCTCACTGTTAAATCAAAGAAAAGTTGAAAAGTTAGTCAAATGCGCAACAGCGAATGGCTTCTGGATACCAGGTGTGTACTGGAAAAAAAAAGAAATGTACATAAAGACTCACAGCTGTGCCCTGTATCCCTTTGCTCCTCATCTTCAGATTCATCCTCCTCCGACTCATCTTCCTCTTCATCCTCTTCATCCTCCTCCTCTTCTGTATCTTCGTTATAGTTTCTGTTAGTCACACACAGACACAAAAGAGAAGGATTGGAATGTGCTATTGTATACAAAGAACTCCCGAGAGTGCATGTACAAGCACACACGCTCATGGAAATGTTAGATTACGGGACAGAGACCATGTTTACATGTGTGTACTTTCTCAGACACTTCACTTTTACTTCTCTCACCTTCCACGCGAGCAGCGTCGGGCTATGGTTGGTTGGCAGGCCGGGCACAACCATTCCCCTTCAGGTATGCGATAAAGTGCTGGCCTCAGGCAGAAGAGGTGGAAGGCTTTGTTGCACTCATCACAGAGGATCAACTTATCATCCTCTCCTACTGGGAAAATAAAGTTAAAAAATGTAATGTTTAAACATCAAAGTTGAGAACATTTTTAAGTTACTAATCTAAATTACTAATAAATTTAGACTGAAGCTTGCTTCACAGAGAGTTGATGTGGTTCTTTAGAAACTGTTTTAGATTGCTTATGTGAAAAAACACTGATAGGTGATTAAATTTTACATCCTACTATACTTTGAACACTCATACTTTCTATACATAGTGAGCCTGCGATTTGTGTTATAACCAGCAAGGCTTTATAAGCATCGTACAGTATAATGCTCCCTATACCAACACTAGGAATCCTAGCCTTATTTGATATGACTTGGACATGTGTCTTACCTTTTTTGCGGCACACTTTGCAACGTGCATTCTCAGCTGACATGTCCCACTTGATGCATGCATCAAGCATTCCCAGAAGCACATGCATGCGTGAGAAGGTCTGAGCCTCGCGTATTGCAGTCTTCCACTTCTCCACAGCAGTTGCCACCTGCAGACAGACAACAAAAGTTTAAAAAAAAAAAAAAAAAAAAAAAAAAATCAAGAAAACCCATGTTGGACAAAATGTGGATCAACCACCATAACAATATAAAGACAAAAAAACGTTCCTAAAAACTGAACACAGCCTCTCCTTCTCACACACACACAAACCCTCATGCACACTCACCCTAGCCTCCTCAGCCAGTTTCTTCTCCTCATCCACTTCCTCAGCCTTTCCACTTTCTTCCCCTGTCTGCCTCTTCTTTTTCTTCTGTTTAGGAGCCATGAAGCCCTGCAGAAACTTCTTTACCACACTCTCCTGCAACGTGATCACACACTCGCCAAAATCCTTCAGGGTTTCCAGGTGTCGTACCTGAAAGTAAAAGGGGGGGGGGGGATAACTCTTAAAAATTAGATATACGTTTGTTTAATATAAGGATGTATATGTATTGTTTAAAATAAATGCAAGCACCAGACACTCTCTCTCCAAAGCTCCTTACCCGCTCCTCAAAGCTGACTGTGTCTTCCATTAAGCCAAGTCCACCCTTCTCCAGGCGTGAAGATACCTCAATGATGTCACTGCGCAGGTATTTAAGGAGCTCTTGGTAGCCATCACAGGTGCGCAGGCCAGTGTTGGCCTTTCGGCTCAGGTGGATGGAGTGTAGGATGTCCTGGTACCTTTGTTAAAATAACATTTAAATATACAATCATAAAGAACGATATATATGCATAACACTTAAAGTACTTGTTCAGTGCATACACTCACTTGAGTTCCAGCTGCAGTTTCAGGTCACTCTCTCGCACACCTTGTGAGTGAAGGCATTCGATAAGCTCATCAAGATCTTTCTGAGTGTCACACACAAACCTGATCAAAGAGAAGGCATTCGATAAACAGTGATGTATGAAAGACACCCATGATCTTAGTTCATGCAAGATGTCCTAAATGTGCTGTGTTGGAAATAACAGTTGCTAACTAGTTTGTTTTACATATCAAATTATGGTCTGTGTAAGTTTGAGCTACACATCACTAAAATAGATCAAATAAAATAAAGCAGAAGTAGAAATACAATACCCTTTTATTTAACTCAATATGTCTAAGATTTATTTACCAGAGGTTTTGACCCAGCTTGGGCACAGTTGTCTCTATGCAGGTCTCGACAGCTGGAGCCCCCTGCTGGCCATTCTCATTAGTTGCACTGCCTATACTTGCAGCATCTGCTTTTTCCACATCTAAAGAAAAGAAACGCAAAAGCAAGGTGCTGAGTTTAAAACGCATGCTTATGAGCATCTTCAGAACTAAAAAGGGTCGCTTAACACACAAAGACAGCATCACTAACACAATCCTGAGGTTTCACTCAAACATGCCTCCTGAAAAACATGGGCAAGTTATTTCTTCACCCAGGATAAATATATACACAAAGTTAATCAAAATATCTTTGCATGGGCAACTGCCCCTATGAAGTAAATGTCTTCTTAAGACACAGCACCCTCACCTTCTGTCTCCTCATCCTCTTCCACCTCTTCTCCCTGTGCCTGCTCAGGTGGAAGTGTAAAGCTGTAGTTGATGCTCTCATGCACCCAGCCTTTTTCTATGTAAAGCCCAGGAACAACGTCAGAGAACAGCCAATACCTATACACACAAAACACCAATGAAATCACAGCCTTCACATACACATTATTCACAGCGGAATCTAGCCATTACACTAGCGACCATGCAGGAGATTCTACACTACATCACAGTAATGGAAAGAAATAAAAAAATATCAAATTTATGGGCTGATCATTTTAAATTAAAAGAAAAAAAAAACATTTTTTGCTACAATGCTGACATTTTCAGCAATCAGAACATGCTCACTGAAGTTCCACTTGTGCACGAATGCAAGTAATCTCTTGTAGCTATTGTCTATAATTCCAAATTCAGATAAATAAAAATGCCCATTTGATAAAGCCACCAATAAAATCATGCCACAACCATTACGCATACTTCTACATATTAGGTGCCTGTAATCTTAACGATGTCATTAAAACATTAGAAAAAAATCTTCTAATGCATAAATATTCATGTTTGTGACAATACAAATGGCTACACTCAGCTTTTCTCTCTCTCCTGAAGATTAAGGCACAAACCCTGTGTCTAAGTACGAGGATGCTTTGGTGGCATATCATTAGATGAAAATTGAGCGTGCATGTGTATACCGGTTGTGGTTGCGGTCAGTGCCGAGTGGTGCTCTCCTCATCACTAGTTTGGCCTTAGCGAGGCCCTCATGGAACGCACGCTCTACAGCAGCTCGCTGTTTCCTGATCCGCTCCTCCTCGGCTTCTTTCTCCATGCGCTCTTCAGCCATGCAAAAACAGACGCACGCCACGATGAACACAGTGGCTACAATAATACAGCTACAAGTTTTTCTCAAGGCCGATCTTCACAATTGCTATTCATGCACCTTCAGCTCATTTCACAGCATAACTCCGGACTATTACAATAGATACAATAAAATATTACAATAAAATATTCTGAAATGTTCACTCTAATGTAGTTGAACCTAAGATTACATTCATGGATGTACTTAGAGTTTGATTTTTCACATGAGAAAACACTCAATGTTGCCTTTATTGCCACTCCCAATATATAAAAGAGCATATTCTTGTCCTGTGCTCACCTTTGTTCTGGCGTTCAAGCTCTTCCTTCTCCTTTTTGGCCTGTATGGCCATCAGCCTGCGGCTCTTCACTGTGCTGATCATGTCTTCTGGCTCTACCTTGACTTTAGACACATCCTCCTTGTCATTGGTCTCCTTCTTCTTCTCTTTTTTAACAGCCACATCCTGGGTCTTGGACTCCATCTGCTCCTTGCGTTTTTGCTTCTCTGCCTTACGGCGCACATTGGCCTCCTTCAGTGCTGCAATGCGTTCCTTCCAGAGCTCAGAAGAACGCTGTTGTGCTGACTCCATGTGGTCCTCCAAAGAGTAGGTCATAAGGATGCGATGGCACAGAGCCACCAGCAGACTCACCTTCTCCGCCTGTGCTAGCTCAAACACCTCGATTGTCTCGAGCCGGTCCAGGAGCTCAGCACTCAGAACATCATCAAAGCAGCCTCCGTTGTGCCAGTCGTCAGAGTCACGGGCGCTCTCACCACTCTGCACATCTGTTGGTCGAAGACACAGGCGTGCTAGCTCCGAAGCAGAGTGCATAGTCAGTGGGATCTCAGAGAGAGGCATGTCCAGCTCACTGTAGGCCTCAGCCAGTTCATCCTGCAGTAATGTCTGTAGCAGCACCACCAGTACACGATTCAAGTAAAGAAACCCTCCCTTGTCGCCTGCCAGCGCCTCCATAAGTGACTGTGCTGTGATAGGGTACTGCTTATCAGGCAACAGCAGATCAGAGTAACAGCTGAGAAAATCTGCGACCATGGCTATGTCACCAAATAGAGCATTGGGCAGGCCTTCGGGCATGTCCACCAGTCGGAATGTGGGCAGACTCTTGCCTGTGAGGTCCTGGTCCTCGAAGCGCCTCTGCTGTTCACGCCTCAGCTGTAATTCCTTCTCCCGTCGCTCCTTTGCTTTTTCACGCAACTTCTCCTTTAACTCCTCCCGCTTCTTGCGCAATGCTTCTTGCTTCTCCTCCTCACTCATGAGGGCCCAGCGCCGCTTCTCCTCCAGTCGCTCCCAGCGCTTCTGTACCATCTCCTTCAGTTCATCGGGAAGGCGTCCACGGTCCTCAGCTGACAAGGTCTTTGCTGCCCTGCTCACTAATGAAGACAGTGTGCTCTTCTTGTCCTCTTTGCCCTTGTTTTCCTTATAAAAGCGCAGCAGATGCAGAGCCATGGGAGGCAGGGGTTTACCCAGCTTTGGAGTACCAGGCCCAGTACTCCGCGCTCTCTTTTTAGGACTGCCTGCAGCAGTGGGACTCTTTGCTAGATCTAGCAGGGTCATCTGTTTCATTCTGGGCTTCTTAGAAGACTTTTCGTCTTTTTTTGAGTCTTTCTGGCTGTTGGTTGTTTTGGTGCTCTTGTGATTCTTCTTGGCATCAGAAGGTTTCTTGTTCTCCGATTTCTTGGGTGTGCCTGAATTCTTGACCTTCAGTGGAGAGCCGTTTAGGTTCTTCACCTGAAAATGCAGAGTAAAACAAATAAAAATACACTGAGTAAAAATATTCATGCTCATCTTCAATATCCATTTTATCTTCATCAGGGCTACAGCAGATATGGAACCCGACTGCAAGATACGCTCAGGAAATTCCAAAAATACAAAAATAATTAGGGGCAATTGTGAGTCTCCAATTTAAACAGGTATGCTTCAGACAGTGCAAGGAAACCAAAACAGATACTGATTAGCCAAGTTTATATGAACGCCACTTTGGAACTTGGGATAGATAATATAAAAACAGTACTCATTCCTAAGATATCACAGATTTTGTTACACTGAACATTTCCATCACAAACTACTTTAAGTATTAACCATTAAAATATTTTTAATTTCTCTACCACTTCTTCCTATATAATTCGTCATTAAAGGGGTGCCTTTAAGTTTTTTGTCAGTAAAACATACTGCTTATGTCCTTGTGTACTACAACCATGCATCATGAACAAAACTGCCATTCATAAAAAGCATACCTGCATGTTTGCCCAGAGAGTTGGGCTCAGAGGCATGTTTTGAAAGTCTTGCTTTTTCTTCCGCTTTTTCTCCTTCTCTCCTTTTTCATTTACGCCATTTGTGTCCACTCCTGACTCTGAGCCCTGAACCTTCAGCTTCTTGTTCGGTTTTCCTTCCGCTGAGCTGAGACTCTTTCTTTTGGATGAGGGATTTTCTGCTAAGAACTAAATATATAAAATGCAATCGTTATTTTTATTTTAAAAAAGCTTACATAATATGTAATAACAGTTTAATTTCCAGTTACAGCCCAAAATTAATGATTGTAACTATAAAACAAAAGCAACTGAATTAACCCTAACCACATGGCTGAAGTCAGTAACTATACACTACCTTGTGTGGGTCTAAGAGAAAGTCACTGAACTTGCTGGGTAGATTGAACTTTTTAACCAGTTCATCCTCCACCACCCAGGGGGCACTTTCTCCCATGCCAAGCCGGAGAGCAAAATGTCGGATGAAGTAGCGCATGATCTCTTTATTGGGAGGTCTCTCCGTTCTGAAGAGGCTGTCAACAGGGACATTACTGATAACCTTGTCTTCATCAAGGAGCTTTATGTCATATTTGTGAGGCAGAAATTTGGGCATCGCCCATTTCTTCTTTTCCTCCTTCATTGTGGTGGGGAGTTTTCTGGGGGAGCGACGTGCCCGATCACCTACAAAAACAAGTTAAATCAAACGTGTTCTGTGTCCTACAGAAAATAGCAAAAAATAACGTATTACAGTTACTTACAAAGGCTTTCTCGCCTGTTGGTCTCCTCTTCTTTGGGCTGCTCCTTCTTTTGGTTTTCCTGGCTGGCATTCTCCTTGTCACTAGACGGGGAGTCACATGCTCCTTCTATCTTCTTCTGAGCCTGGTCCTCCTGAACCTTTTCCAAAGGATGAATCTTCACCACCTTCACTCGCAAACTTTTATCCTTTCCAACCTAAGAGTGAAAGATATACAGGCGTGAGATAAGCAACTTGACAAAGCTATGAACTAATCGCAAGAATGTGTTTGGTAAAATTCCTACCAGGAAGTCACACTCTTCATCCACAGCATATTTAGTAAGGATCTCCACCCAGGCTAGATCCACCAGTTTGTCCAGAGACACTGTGTTATGATGTACAATTTCCAAAACTGGCTTCTCAAACCATACAGGATACTCCTCTTGCAGCCTGAGAAAGTGCAAGACAACAAACAAACCTTTTAAACACAAAAATCCAACCACAATACAAAGTACTGTCTCATAGTATAAGATACTGTTTTTCAATCATTTAATAATATTTGTTACTACAGAATATAAATGGATTTTATTGCAAAACTTTCTTCAATGAGTTCAAGCAATAAAGCAAGCAAAGCATGTGTTATGGGGACTAAGCTAAAATTAATAACTAGTGCGATCAGCACAGTGATTAGTTGTTGCACCAGCAGGGGGCGCTAATTTTTGCCCTGGTAAAGACAACAGGCAGTCACAAGCTCTTTATTGTTTATGCAACAAAATGTGTGTGCGTATGAGCAGACATCAGACATCTCGAGGAAGGGATTTTTTTTCCTGTTACACCAAAATTACTCATACGTTACGGGTATGTTAGTAAGTGTTGGCCCAGTGTGCTTGCATGACATTCCCTTGCTTCAATGTAAATTAACTGATAGCAGATGTCAATTTTCTGCTTTCTGTTTCCAAACTATGCTTTCAGGCCTAAGCTTTAAAACAGTCACGTGGTGAAAACAGGAAGCCAAAATACCTGACAGGTAGCAACAAAGTTAAACAGCTCAAACTAAACGCCCTTGATTTACAGATGAAAGAGCCACTCGTTCCATCACGGTTTTGTTACTCACAGCTCAGTGACTTCTTGCTCTTCCTCCCAGGCCTCCAGGTGTGTGAGCTGACTGCTACCGGTGCTTTTGCATGTCCAGATCCGTTCACTGTATTTCTGCATTCGGGCCTCATACTCTCTGAGCAGCATGGTTAAAGCATATAAACCAGCAGAGACAAAAAACAAAACAAATGGCACAGAGCAATGAATATTGAAAACGCCTACACATGAAAGTGGTACACAGTAGGTACACGCTGCTTCGTTTTGCTCTCTGCAGTCTGAGGCGCATGAGAGAGAGACAGAGAGAGAGAGAAAGAGAGAGAGGGAGAGACCTTGTTCATAATTAACAGGGTAGCAGAGAAACTCAATTATTTAAAGGTGCAGCATCGGGCCCAGCTAAAAAACATGTATATTAACATGATGCTTATGATCGTCTCTGATGCCCAATCACTTAATAGTGCAACAATTTAAGTATCCATCATCAAGTATGACCTAAACTTTAAATCCATGTAAAGCTTTGTGTTCAGTCGTATATCCATCTGTATTAGCCTATGTATCTACTTTGAGATGCTTCACACTTTTCTATTCTGTAAACACTAATATGCAGAGACAACTAAGCACTGTAAATTCTGATGAAGTTACACAGTGACAATTCAGCATCTAAAGAGCTTTCTGTTGAAGTCAGAAAAATACATGGTGCTAATACAAGGGAAATCCCCAGTCCTCTGTTTAATTCTGAAGGAAACAGACACTTAAACATAAAATAAGGATCCTCTGGAAGATCCCTGTAACACCAGCATGTGTGTAAGCTTGGAAACACAGCAGCGAAAAGTGGTTTGACAGGTGCACCTGTGAAGTCACCGAGTGCTTACACTAAACACTAATTCACTACATGTGGGGGATGTGGTAGCTTAGTGGTTAAGGCATTGGACTACTGATCGGAAGGTTGTGATCGAATCCCAGGTCCGCCAAGCTGCAACTACTGGGCCCCTGAGCAAGGCCCTTAACCCCAAAAATGCTCAGTTGTATTAAAAAAAAATGGAGATGAAAATGTAAGTCGCTCTGGATAAGGGCGTCTGCTAAATGCCAGAAATGTAAATGTAAATGTACACCTTACATCAACACGCAAAGTGGCAGAAATATAAAAAGAGGGAATTACATGAAACTCAGCTGATTTCCTTTCCTATACACAAAGCCCAGCAACCTCTAATGCAATCGTCACAAACATACACTATATTGCCAAAAGTTTTAGAATGTCTGCCTTTACATGCACATGAATGTAATATGGAGTTGGCCCACCCTTTGCAGCTATAACAGCTTCAGCTCTTCTGGTAAGACTTTCCACAAGATTTAGGAATGCGTTTATGGGAATTTCTGACCATTCCTCTAGAAGTGCATTTGTGAGGTCAAGCACTGATGTTGGACGACAAGGTCTGGCTCGCAGTCTCCGCTCTAATTCGTCCCAAAGGTGATCAGGTTGAGGTCAGGACTCTGTAAAGTTCCTCCACACCAAACTCACTCATCCATGTGTTTATGGACCTCGCTTTGTGCACTGATGTGCAGTCATGTTGGAACAGGAAGGGGTCATCCCCAAACTGTTCCCACAATGTTTGGGAGAATTAAATTATCCATAATGTCTTGGTATGCTGAAGCATTAAGAGTTCCTTTCACTGAAACTAAGGGGCCAAGCCCAACTCCTGAATTCAATGATTTGGAGGAGTGTCCCAAAACTTTTGGCAATATAGTGCATCTTAAACCTATAGTAAACAATCAGCTCGTTCTCTTTCTCCCCTTCCAAAAGGGTGTCGTTTATAGAAACCCCAGCCTCATCTAAAGTCGACCACATGTAAAGTCTTCCATCTCTACAGTCGCTTTGGCTACATCATGTTAGCTTTCCTGCTAACCGGAAGATCATTGCACGAGTTTCACTCAATGGCACCCGCTTAGCTTCGTGTTTAACACTCTTCAAATTAAAACAAAGCAAAGTCACAGTCGGTCTGTCTCGACTACCTGACTCTCCAGGTATTAAAAATAGCACACTGACATATTACTAATCACATTATAGCAAACAAAGCCTAGCTGCCTTCAAAGGAAAGCTACCATAAAGAACTAGCCCATGCTAACTCAGAATAAAGCAACTCAAAAATAGTGAAAATATTCAATACGTGTCGTAGAGCCGATACTAATGTAAATAATAAATATTAGCTTCCTTTCACGCCTCGTACATAGAGCTAGCTCAACGATAAGCAGCAGCACAACTCCAAAACCGGACAAATTGTTATATAAATATATAAATAACAGTATGGTTATTTAAATAATAACAGACGCGCTGTTATTCAACATACCGTATAGCAGTGTTGTATAGCGTTATGTCTTAGTGAGAAGCCATGAAGCTAATTAGCTAGCCGGAAAGCTAGGAAAGGATACTCTTTGTTGATGAAGGCCTCTTTGGTGTGCGGGATGATGTAGAGCTGCTCTCCCGGGCCCGGCGGCTCGGCTGGCGGCTTAGAGAGCGGGTACGGCTTCCGGCCCAGCAGTGGCGCCATTACGACTGTTTTTTCCACAAATGAACTTCGGCGTGATGTAGAGGTTTAGGTTAAAATGAACGCCAGTACGAACATGTATTCCGGGAATAGAGAGAGAAATCACACAAAGCGCTTTTCCTCGACATTTAACGCCTAGCTAGCATCCAAGCTAGGCTCGTGTTAGCTTAGCTTAGCTTAGCGAGAGCTAAATAACAATAACTGCGTCGCGCTGGGATTAGCAATGTTGTCTCTTCACTTCTCTTCGGATTAAATGAGACGGTTGGGACATAGCTTGGTAACACATCCAAGAGTTTGATAGAAAATGGCGCTCGGAACAAACTTCACCAAGAGCTGGAATGGAAGCGAGACGTCTTTCTCCGAGTCACAGGTCCCGGCACAGCGAAGGCGCCCGGCACAAGGATCACTATGGCGCGCTTTCTAAAAAATATCCCAGCATGCACTTTGGCCTTCACTACGTGACGAATATGCTCTTATTCTTTACTTCCGTTTGCACACAAAAAACCAAAAACAAACACTCCCGGCCCTTTCAATATGGATGTGTTTGTTTGTTTACAAAAAATTATAATAATAAGTGCGAGAAAAAGAATGTCAGGTTGGGAGGGGGGATGGCGGGAGATACGACTCCACCGGTAAGCACTCCCGTACGAACCCGAACACCACCGGCAGCGCGCGGAATCCGACAACTTTGTCCCGCCCACTTTGTCTGGCTCTATGATTTTGATTAGCCTACGTGCCTGAGTGTCGTTATAGCCACGCCCTGTGTGAAATCATAGCAAGAGCAGCATTAGAGGAAGCGTTTGAGAGGTGGGGTACCAAAGTGATGGATATTTACACCCATCCATTATTTAAAAAATGATTATATTTAATACTACGTCCTTATAGTGTTTAGCCTATTTGTTTGGCTATGATAATTAAAGGTATCCTGTAATTATAATGTACTTCCTGAATATACACTATATTGCCAAAAGTTTTGGGACACCCCCCCCAAATAAATTGAATTCAGGTTTGTTTTTCAGGGGTTGGGCTCGGCCCCTTAGTTCCAGTGAAAGGAACTCTTAATGCTTCATAAAATTTGGCTTTCTTAAATTGTTTTGGGGATGACCCCTTCCTGTTCCAACATGACTGCGCACCAGTTCATAAAGCAAGGTCCATAAAGATATGGATGAGCGAGTTTGGTGTGGAGGAATTTTAAACAGAGTCCTGACCTCAACCCGATAGAACATCTTGGGGATGAATTAGATTGGAGGCTGTGAGCCCTTCTCGTCCAACATCAGTGCTTGACCTCATAAATGTTTCTAGAGGAATGGTCAAAAATTCCCATAAAGACATTCCTAAACCTTGTGGAAAGTCTTTCCAGAAGAGTTGAAGCTGTTATAGCTGCAAAGGGTGGGCCAACTCCATATTACATTCATGTGCATGTAAAGGCAGACCAGTTTTGGCCTGGCTCGCAGTCTCCGCTCTAATTTATCCCAAAGGTGTTCTATCGGGTTGAGGTCAGGACTCTGTGCAGGCCAGTCAAGTTCCTCCACACCAAACACACTCATCCATGTCTTTATGGACCTTGCTTTGTGAACTTCCGCAGTCAAAGTTTGGAAAAAAGGGGGTCCCCAAACTGTTTTCCAAAATACTGAAATTTCCAAAATCACTTGGCATGTGAAAGTTATTTTGGATTTCCCTTTTGCAATAAGGGGCAAAGCCCAACCCAAATTCTAGGGGAATGTCCTAAAGATTTTGGCAATTAGTTATTACAGCCCCCATGTTAAAAAAAAAAAAAAAAAATGAAGTGAATCTGATTGTATTAACTCCAGCACCAGGGTTGCTGACCTATGAACTAATGAAATCAAATGGTCAGGCGGTGGCGCTATTGTACCAGTAGTGCAACCAGTTTCAAGTCCAGGTGAATGAATCAGCCAATTTTGATAGTCATGTCTCATTCGTTAGAGAGAAATTGGTCAGAAATAACAGTAAGATGTGCTAAGCAAAATTCCACACACTTTTAAATCAAGCTACCAAACAGGAAGTTCGCTTGTTACTGGGGTGGTAACATCAAGGACCTTAATACTACTGATGTACCTTTAAAGCTTCACTCTAAACGTTAATTAAAATAACACCACATTCCTCGTTTCCCCGGCACAACATACATACAAAAGGTACAAAAACAAAGTAACCTCGGTGGTACCACCTCAGGGACAAAGAAAAGTTCAGGTGAATAGGGAAATTTGCTGATAACAGTTGCACAAATTCTTCCTTGTGAAAAAGTCACAGCTCTGGAAAAAAAAATGAGTGATGTAGATTTAGAATTTAATTTCCTTTAAAGACCTTTTCATGAAAGCGCTCTACAAAAAATAAAAGTTTCACATAAACTTTGATTGATCTCCCCAACAAATGCCGTTAGACTTGCCTTGATGAAGTTTTGAGCAAACAAATTTTCTGTTCCAACACAATGAAGTGTTGAAATTCGTGTTCAGGTAATCACAGTCGCTCTACAGAAACCACTAGAGTATTTTTTTGAAGCCTAATTAAAGGCACCCAGAAACCCAAAGTGAGCCAAAGTTTGAAAGTCACAACATTTTGGAAAGTAAACCTTTTCACATGGTGTATACACACTGTATTCAATTAATTTTGAAACATACTCATGTCACTCACGTATTTCATTTTTTATAGAGAATTTCTTTTCTAAAAAGACATCTTCATAGACTATTAAACTAAAGCATGTAAATGTAAAGACCTTCATATGTGCAGTGCAAATCTGAAAACAGGGAATTGCTAGAATGCTGGTTCAACACCATACAGCACAAGCACAAACATATCTTACATTTTCGCTATATTCTCTGTTTGCTTCTCTCTGATGCTGAAAGATCAGTTTAACATATCAAATTAAGGTACCTGAGCTGAGTTCGAAATAACTTTCTTGAACTCTACCATTGCTGAATTTAGCTTGTTAACAAATAAATCGGGTTTGGCAATCCGTCTAAACAACTGCTCCTTGCTGCATGCAGTAAAAAAAAAAAATCATAATAAAGCAACACGTGCAATGAAAGTGAAGGCAAATATTCTATGCAAACTTAGAAAAGCTTAAAAATGCAATACAAATGAGCAGATACTTAAACGTCATAAAATGTACCTACTTGATATCATGACACTATACTGTTATAGTGTTCTCTCCCACACTGAGTTATTTACAACAAATATAATACTTACAGAGTTGTCTTCAAGTAAATACTTCACGGTAAATATGTAAAAACTTTGGGGGAAAAATCTAAATAAAATTCCAACCATTTTCATAGTTTGTGCCTTTTCAGTCATTTGTAGAGTTTTGCTAGAGATTTGTAGTTTTTTTTATTAACTGTTTGCGAATGTTAGTGAATCAGTCCTGGGAATTCATATCTTTGTTTCATTATCAATTTCTAATGCAGCCGACAGATGCTCAGTCCACAACATGGCTGATTGTTCCAGTCCCACATGTCCAGGTGAGCTGTGTTGATCATGGTGTGTCCATCTTAAGACTATGCTTTTAATAAAAAGCCTTTTATTCTGTGCAAACTCTTTTCAGCGGTGGTGCAACTGCCACTTCCTCATCCTCCTGTAAAAGTGTTGCAAGTAAAAGTCACATGCAGAATAAGGTGGTTGGATTATTTATATGTAGTTTCTTAATAATATACAAATACATATGAAATGTGTCTTTAGCTCATATACAATATTAACGGTAATGTGCGTTACCTGAGCAGACAGAGGCAGCAAATCCTCTTTTATCAGAGTTGGAGGTTCATCAGTAACTTCACTGCTGGTCATTGATGGCTCTGTGAGCAAAATGAAACAGGTTTTTAAAGAAATACAATGTAAATGTCCTATCATATTACATTTCTAGTGAATTTTCAGATTCACAGTAACGTCAATATCTACAAAAAAAAAAACAAAGTAGACAAAATTAAATCTAATTTCCATCTCAGAAACTAAATCTTTCATAATTGAATACTGTCAATTTATAAAAATGTAATTGTTTGTTTGTGTGTGTATAATGAATTACTTATTTCCTTGAAGGTTTTATTTAATATTAAGTTATTTTTTTAATATGACAAGCCTTACCCTCCATGGTCTCCTGTCCCAGGGTGGGTGGCTGCGAGTCCTCTGTGCGGAAGTAGGGAGTGTGAGTAGGGCTCACTGCCCCACTGGCATGTGGACTAGAGTTACTGCTGCTGTCCACTTTGTTATTCGACTGATAAGCATCCGACAGGAAACTCTGGTTACTATTGTCATCTGTTAAGCAAAATTGAGGCATGATCACAGACACTAAAAGAAAGATTGCATGGTTTTTTTCTAAAAACGATGTGAGCATGGCTTTTTACAACTGCTACATTTACAATGTGAATAATAAAATTCTGTATCAAACATTCTTAGTCTCATTACCTTGGAAATCCAGTAAGACTGAGCGAGCATTTTCTAGCACCACATCTGTAGAAAAACCTTTCAGTTCCCTTGATGCCCCTCCAGGGCCTTTAGCTTTAAATATCTGAGACAAAGTGAGAAACAGAACATCAATATGTAAATGAGCTCACGCTTCTCTTATTTCTTCTAAGTTTAGACCTCATACCTGCTTCGTTTCTGACACAGGAACCCACTTAAAGATCCGTAAGGATGTGTCACCCACAGTTACCCACTTTTTCTCCCTATATGAAAAGCATCACATGTTACATGGAGTATATAAAATTACACTTATATTGCCAAATGTTTTGGGACACCCCTCCAAATCATTGAATTCAGGGGTCGGGCTTGGCCCCCTTAGTTCCAGTGAAAGGAACTCTTAATGCTTCAGCATACCAAGACATTTTGGACAATTTCATGCTCCCAACTTTGTGGGAACAGTTTGGGGATGTCCCCTTCCTGTTCCAACATGACTGCACACCATTGCACAAAGCAAGGTCCGTAAAGACATGGATGGGCGAGTTTGGTGTGGAGGAACTTGACTATCCTGCACCTCAAAACAGCTTTAGGAAGAATTAGAGTGGAGACTGTGAGCCAGGCCAAAACTGGGACGTCTGCCTTTACATGCACATGAATTTAATATGGTTTTGGGCCCTCACCCTTTGCAGCTATAACAGCTCCAACTCTTCTGCAAAGGCTTTCCACAAGGTTTAGGAATATATTTATTGACAATTTTTGACCATTCCACTAGAAGTGCATTTGTGAGGTCAGGCACTGATGTTGGACGAGAAGGCCTGGCTCACAGTCTCCGCTCTAATTCATCCCAAAGGTGTTCTATCAGGTTGAGGTCAGGACTCTGTGAAGTTCCTCCACACCAAACTCGCTCATCCATGTGTTTATGGACCTTGCTTTGTGCACTGGTGTGCAGTCATGTTGGAACAGGAAGGGGACATCCCCAAACTGTTCCCACAAAGTTGGGAGCATGAAATTGTCCAAAACGTCTTGGTATGCTGAAGCATTAAGAGTTCCTTTCACTGGAACTAAGGGGCCAAGCCCAACCCCTGAAAAACAACACCTGAATTCATGACTTTTGGCAATATAAGTGTAGAAAACCAGACCTGAAGAACTGAAAGGTGCAAAATAGCCAGTAAGTTCAAGAATCTAACCATTAGGGTTCAGCAATATATTTTAAGTCTAATTGATGGCATTATAAGACTGATTTGGCGCAAACCATTAAACACACAAAAATACAGAGAGAAGAAGCTGCAGTTATCATTTTTATCTTTTGACTGTGAATGAAACACTGCACGGTTCTACAGCCTGGGCTAGAATAAATTCAGCCCTAACCCCCACTTCTTCATAGCATTCTGTGTGTGTTTTTTCTTATAATCATCAGTGGTGCTATGGCACTTGGGTCCAAAATAATCTACTGTAGTTAAGACATATGTAAAAGCACATCATTTGATGTGAATGCCAAAAATAAAACTTTATTGAGACAAAGGGGCTAATATTTCTATAGCCGTAAGCCCAGCTTGTTCACATAAACATTAAAATTGAAAAGTTCGACATTCACATTATTTTAATCTATTATTTATTCTTTCTCCTTTCTCCTAGAAGTACACTTATACACACATTGAGTATATGCCATTGAGGTAAAAACGAACGGCACTGCAGTTAGCTCCGGACACGCCCTCTTTTGCATAACAGTCAAGAGTCGTCAATCTATTGGTTACCTCTCTACCGTACAACCGTCAATCCACACTTCGCCCCGCCCACAGGCCACATTGAAGTTTGTGTTTTCGTGACTAGCTTAGCTGTTGCTTTCACAGTAAGAAACTAAATCGCCTTTAGATTGTGCAGCTTACCATCTACGGACCCTTTCGATCGCCGCCATTACTTTTTTGATATCATCTTTTGCACGGCTTCGCGTTTCTGCTCGTACTGATCGTCCGGACATTTTGATGAGTTATTATATGAGTTTGTTCAGATGCCTCTCTTTTCCTTCTCCCCTCTGCTGCCTGCGATTTGGCCGCGCCGTACACGATATCGCGAGATTTCATTATCCGAGATTTGATTATTATTTTCTTCTTCCTTGTCGTTAGCGCCCAATGACTGTAAACAATCACCAGTTTTTTTTCTGTCAAGGTCATATACAGACGTCAGAGCATTAAAAAGTTTTTGTAGTGAGCCTTTTAAAAAGAAATTTAACCACGAATATGGTTCGTACAGATCTATCCATGTCTACCAAGGAAGATGGATTTAACCGGTCATTTGAAGGGTTTAATCCACACCTTAACTCAAAATACCCAGTCTATCCTTAGGCCTAGTGTTTTGTTAGTAAAAGATTTCTGGGATACAAGCTCAATAACTCAACAATAAACCTATTATTTAAATATTTGGATTATGTTCAGAAATTAAATCTGTTATTTGGGCTGCAAAAGTTTGAGAAATCGTGATGTAGAAGGTTGGAAGTGAGTAAATGTGATTCCTTGTAAATAACATTATTTTATTTACATATATATATATATATATATATATATATAAATATATATATATATATATATATATATATATATAAAATCCTCATCATGGCACCTGTTAGTGGGTGGGATATATTAGGCAGCAAGTGAACATTTTGTCCTCAAAGTTGATGTGTTAGAAGCAGGAAAAATGGGCAAGCGTAAGGATTTGAGCGAGTTTGACGAGGGCCAAATTGTGATGGCTAGACGACTGGATCAGAGCATCTCCAAAACTGCAGCTCTTGTGGGGTGTTCCCAGTCTGCAGTGGTCAGTATCTATCAAAAGTGGCCAAAGGAAGGAACAGTGGTGAACCAGCGACAGGGTCATGGGCGGCCAAGGCTCATTGATGCACATGGGGAGCGAAGGTGTGCGTTCTGATCCAACAGACGAGCTACTGTTGCTCAAATTGCTGAAAAAGTTAATGCTGGTTCTGATAGAAAGGTGACAGAATACACAGTGCATCACAGTTTGTTGCGTATGGGGCTGCATAGCCACAGACCAGTCAGGATGCCCGTGCTGACCCCTGTGCACCGCTGAAAACGCCAACAATGGGCACATGAGCATCAGAACTGGACAACGGAGCAATGGAAGAAGGTGGCTTGGTCTGATGAATCACGTTTTCTGCGATGAGCACAACTAGTTTGAGTTGTTCACTTGGCCTTCAAATTCCCCAGATCTCAATCCACTCCAGCATCTGTGGGATATGCTGGACAAACAAGTCCGATTCATGGAGGCCACACCTCGCAACTTACAGGATTTAAACGACATGCTGCTAACATCTTGGTGTCAGATACCACAGCACTCCTTTAGGAATCTAGTGGATGTTTTTGCAGCAAAAGGGGGACAAACACAGTAACAGGCATGTGGTCATAATGTTATGCCTAATCAGTATATATATATATGTATATATATATATATATATATATATATATATATATATATATATATATATACATATACATATATATATATATATACATATATATATACATACATACACACACAGTTATGTGAAAAAATTAAGACACCCCATGAAAGCCTATGTTTTTTTTTTACATAGCTAAACATATGGACATTTGATCTTCATTTTAACAATATTGATGCAATAAGATTCAAGTAATATAATTAAACAAATAAAACCAAAGAAAAGACTTTTTTAAATGATCTGTAAAATGTAATTTTAAAAAAATCCAAATTCTTGTGAGGAAAAAGTAAGGACATCCCCACATTTATCATTCATTGTCTACCGCTTATCCGATCTATTCTCGGGTCACAGGGAGCCTGTGCCTATCTCAGGCGTCATTGGGCATCAAGGCAGGATACACCCTGTACGGAGTGCCAACCCATCGCAGGGCACACACACACACACACACACTCTCATTCACTCACGCAATCACACACTACGGACAATTTAGAGATGCCAGTCAACCTACCATGCATGTCTTTGGATTGGGGGAGGAAACCGGAGTACCCGGAGGAAACCCCCGAGGCACGGGGAGAACATGAAAACTCCACACACACATGGCGGAGCCGGGAATATATAAAAATATCTCAAAAGAATTTGTAATCAGCCGTTCCACTGTCCAGAAAATCATTTACAAGTGGAGAACATTTAAAACAAACCTTTGAAACCTTTGCTGTGTAAAAAAAACATGAGGGCAAGACTGAAGTTTCCCAAAGAACACAGAGACAAAGGCTTCTGTAATAATGTGCTTCGGACAGATGAGTCTAAAATTTAATTATTTGGACACCGTAACAGGGCATGTTTGGCGTAAACCAAATACAGCATTTCAGCAAATGAACCTCATACCAACTATGAAACAAAGAGGTGGAAGTGTCCTGGTTTGGAGATGCTTTGCTGCAGCAAGACCTGGCCAGCTCACCATCATAGAATCCATTATGAATTCTACATTGCATCAGAAGGTGCTTGAGGAACATGTGAGACTATCTGTCAAAAAGTTTAAGCTAAAGCAGAACTGAACCTTGCAACATGAAAATGACCCAAAACATACCAGTAAATAGACCAAGGACTGGCTGAAAAGTAAAAAAAATTGAGAATTCTGGAATGGCCAAAGTCAAAGGCCAGATCTAAATCCTGTTGAGATCCTGTGGGGTGATTTGAAACAGACTGTGCATGTGAAATCCCCAGAACATCACACAGCTGAAAGAATTCTGCATTGAGGAGTGGGGGAAACTTCCTTCCAGTTGATGTCAGAAACTGGTAGATGGCTACAAGAAACGTCTCACTGAGGTTATTTCATCCAATGGGGGAAACACTAGCTATTAGGGCATAGGGTGTGCTAACTTTTTCCTCAGGTGAAATACTCATTTTTGTTGATTTCTTTTGTTTAATAAGTGAAAACAAAGTGATATTTTGTTGTTTACATGCAATTACATCACTTCATCTACAGGTACAAATTAAAACAAGATTAGAAATTGACATTTCTTAATAAAGAACTGAATATTCAATTGGGTATCCTAATTGTTTCACATGACTGTATATATATATATAATGTTGGGGCTAGGCTTGTTGGGGCTAGGCAGTGTATCTGCTCAAAATGCTCGAAACCTTCGTAAATATTCGTTGTTCTTCTGCAAGAGTACTGGGGAGAGTGAAACAGTTATAGTTTTTCCCAACATCTTGGTTGATAACCTAATTATCTAACCCTTTATACTTGTACTTATTTGATATGAAACAAACATCAATTTATTTGCCAGTTATGTTAGAACAATATAAGTATTTGTTTTGAAGCCATGCCATTTAATTACAAACACGCATCATGAACACTTCATACAGTCATGCTGAAATCCTATGACAAACATTCACCAGAACTATACACCACTGTTTTTTTTTTTTTAATTATGTGGTTTACTGGCTAAACCCCAGATATTACTTTATAGTAGACACTGAAACAAACTGAAATGGCAAGCCATGGAAAAATGAAGAGATTTTGTTTCAAAGTAAATATACATGCCTTCAAACAGGCCCAGTCCAGCAGCTTATTAAGTCCTGAAAGACAAAGCTCACTGTATGCTATACTATTCCACTCCACTGCAGAGATGAATACACAACCTCCTCTTCTGTTTCCTCTCCTTTGTCACTTGAATTCTGTGGGGAGCAAAGAAGCACTGTTTTCTTTACATTGGATCCAAGTCTTGCTATAGCAAGAAGATCACAGACCGGTAACTTCTCATCCATTGGCAAACACAGGGCAATGAAGTGGGCGTGAAAACGGAGTGGATCACCTGAAGAAAAAGGAAAATAACATGGTAATTACCAAATATGATCATGTAACAAATCGCTTAACTTTGCAGTGACTGGAAATATCATGTCACTGCAGTACTTTATAACAGGACTGTAAAAAGAAAGAAAAAGAAATCAAGTAAAAATGGATCCATCCATACTGATCTCACCTGGATACACTAGATAATCTCCCCCAAACTTCCCTGCTGCAGTTAGGTAGAATCCTTTCCTCCTGAGATCCTTATAAACCTGGAACCTCGTCTCTGAGCGCTCGTCTCTAGGCATTGGCCAATCAGCAGCCAAGAAAGCATGTTCTTCTGGACTCTGACTGAAGCCGGCACGAGCAGTGCAGAGTTGGACAGCCATGGCAGAACGGGGGAATGAGAAGCTCTTTTCCAGAGATTCAAGTCGTTCTCTTACTGCCTGCTCGGCTCCTTCATTATACTTGGGATCTTAATAACAACAACAAAAAAAAAAACACACAGTCTTCATGTCAGACTTTCAAACAATCACTTTATATAATGACGCGATGGAACCTAAGGTTTAAATAGATGCATTATTACAGAATATGGATAACTGGTAATACAACATATTGTATAATAAATGATTTAAACCATCACCAGATCTTCTGTGCTCAATTTAAGTTATGAAACTGTCTAAGCAAGCACAATTTTAGGCTGCATTTGCCACTCTAGGATAAACTAAAACATTTTCCTTGCAACTTTATGCTGCATGACTTTACATATAAAGTTAATATAATAGTTTCATAATATTATATAATACTCTAAGCCATGTGGAAACCAAAAGTTTACACAAAACAAAGTTTAGAAATAAATTATACAATACAAAATGCAATCCAAAATGATTCTATTCATGTAATATATCAGACATGCTTAAATGTCTTTAGAAACCTTTAACTGTTTCAAGCTTTTAAACCATATTTTTATGGCACTAATTGTGATTAATAATACTTTAACTTCTCATGTGTTTTTATATTTAGTACTGCATTTGTGCAGGTCATTGTCCTTCAATATATCTTCTGTTAAATTCCTACTGTTGAATTATAAATAGTAGAATTTCATGTTTTAACACTGGGAAAATGAGTATGATTATAAGCAATTACAGCGATTTTAAAATTTAATTAATAATCTTTAAACAATTAAAGATAATTTGTGTTATATAAATAAAGATTGCAATGATGATTTTTTTTACATGACATTTAAATATTTTCTCCGATTATTTTGACAGGAAAATTTGTATAATATTTAGGTTAAGAAATCTTTTTAAGTAGTCTTTTTAAAGTATAAGACACTTTTTAGTCATCATTCAGAATGAATGCGTCGATGTTATGTTTAGTATTAAACATGGATATGCTATGGAGCCTCAATCACCGTTCTGTTTCTCATCCATTACTCTTTGCAGTACAGCTTTCTTGTCCTCCAGGGCAAGAGCAGACTGCTCCTCAAAACTCTGCTCCAGTCTGGCCTTGTACAACTCAACTGCCTTTGAACGACTTTCTTTATTTTCATCCAGCTGTGAAAACAAGAATAAGACAATAGGAATCTGAGATTAATATGTAAACAGTATCATCATATTCTTATTGTCACAAAGGTACAACACTGAACCAATTTCGGGATTAAACAAATGGACTATTTAAAATGGAATTAAAAAGAAAAATGTAACTGAAAGAGTCCACTAATACTGATTCACTTCATCTTTGTCATCCTTGTACATTTTCTTGATGGCACAGTGGTGCATCAGGTAGATTTACAACCTACAGGGTCCAGAGTTCAACCTTGAACTCAGGTTACTTTAGTGAGAACATGTGCTCCCTGGATAGGTGGACAGGCTACGAAAAATTCCCCCTAAGTATGAATGAGTTTCCAAATTTATGTGTGCATGGTCCACTGCAATAGACTGGCATTCCAACCAGTATTCCACCATAACCCTGACCAGAATAAAGCACTTACTGAAAATGCATTTATTGACGTTGTTGTACTGTCCTAAAGACATACAAACTTTGGCACTCACTTGTTCGTAGACTCTGTTGCATCAAGTCTGCAGATGATTTTGTATCTGTACTTAATGTTAAACACATGAACTTTACAAAGCTGCATCAGACACTTTATGGAGCACAAAATGAATTTCTATTACCCTATCAATAATTTACAGTTTACAGGCCATGCTCTTAGTATTTATTGTCACTCGTCTTACACTGTTGGGTATTTGCATTTTATGCAGTCTAGTTTAGTGTTGCACCATGGTCCTGGAGAAACAACATTTTGTTCCATTTTATACAAGCTACACCATATTGCCAAAAGTTTTGGGACACCCCTCCAAATCATTGAATTCAGGTGTTGTTTTTCAGGGGTTGGGCTTGACACCTTAGTTCCAGTGAAAGGAGCTCTTAATACTTCAGCATACCAAGATGTTTTGGACAATTAACTTTGTGGGAATAGTTTGGGGATGACCCCTTCCTGTTCCAACATGACTGCACACCAGTGCACAAAGCAAGGTCCATAAAGACATGGATGAGCGAGTCCTGACCTCAACCCAATAGAACACCTTTGGGATGAATTAGAGCGGAGACTTCATGCCAGGCCTTCTCGTCCATCATCAGTGCCTGACCTCACAAATGCGCTTCTAGAGGAATGGTCAAAAATTCCCATAAACGCACTCCTAAACTTTGTGGAAAGCCTTTCTAGAAGAGTTGAAGCTGTTATAGCTGCAAAGGGAGGCCCAACTCCATATTACATTCATGAGCATGTAAAGGCAGACGTCCCAGTTTTGGCCTGGCTCGCAGTCTCCGCTCTAATTCATCCCAAAGGTGTTCTTTTGGGTTGAGGTCAGGACTCTGTGCAGGCCAGTCAAGTTCCTCCACACCAAACTCACTCATCCATGTCTTTATGAACCTTGCTTTGTGCAATGGTGTGCAGTCATGTTGGAACAGGAAGGGGTCATCCCCAAACTGTTCCCACAAAGTTGGGAGCATGAAATTGTCCAAAATGTCTTGGTATGCTGAAGCATTAAGAGTTCCTTTCACTGGAACTAAGGGGCTAAGCCCAACCCCTGAAGTCAATGATTTGGAGGAGTGTCCTAATACTTTTGGAAATATAGTGTATCTAGAGGGATAAAATAAAAACCTACTTCACTTGACATTTGACACACAAAATTTTAAATATCACACAAATAAACACCTTTCATTGTGGGTTGCGTGCAAGTTACTTGAAATCAAATACTACGATGTGACACCATCAGCATCAAGCTCTGATATCCACAGTTACCTCTTTATGTCGCAAAACAGCCGCCTTTCCAGTCTCCACCAGCAGCCGAGCCTCTTCCTGCAGGATTTCCAGTGGTCTTCCCAGTCTGACATTCTGCCTTGGCTGTCTGGCCAGAGACCCCACAAGAGTCCCTATCACACCGACCTCTTCCCTACACATTTTAATATCAGCAGCCCTCCACAGCAAAGGCGTGGGTCCGCAGAAGGTTATGTTAACAGTCTGATTCTGAGCTTTATCTTCATCATTTTTATTTTTCGTGCCCACACATTCGCTGCTTCCCGCATATTGTTCATCAGACTGAGTGCTCGGTTCTGTCTCATTCCAGTCCATGGCATCGACTATTAGTTAAACTTGGGCATATAAAATATAACTAACTTGGTCTACTGTTTGCATTCAGTAATTCATGATTAAAAGGATATCTCAAAGTTAACCATACCATAATATCTGAATGGCTTTGCTTTGGATTGACCACATGGTGAACACGTTTAATAGTTGTCTTAACTGTCTTTTGACATTTCAGTCTGAAATTTAATCTACCGTAACACAGGAGAGGACGCTTTAACTGCATTGAATTTGATTACATCTTTGATTTAATTCTCCCAAATTATAAAGCACACGTTTTAATTCAAGCCGACTGCACCGTTTGTTTATTTCCGCGTTATTGTATGTCACGTGATTCGCATTCATCCAATGAGGATGAAGAACACCCGGAACGAGAGAGGTTGGCAAAATAAAAGTGGGCAAAATTAAAAAAAAAAAAAAAAAAAAAAGATATTTAAAAAAGTTCTTTATTAAAAAAGATATTTCAACGGCATATTTTTTATTTCAGTAATGTGGCGAATTTAATAAATTCATGAAAAGTGATGCGGCATTTACAGTTACAAATAATTACGGATTACCTTACAAATGTAAACAACATCCACATCGAACCCTATAGTTTAACGTAAAAGTTTCCCAACCTTGGAGCACTCTCTGTCTAACACATTTTATTTCCCTGCTCTCAAAACACGATTCAACTAGTTAACTAAAACTAGTACTAATTAACTAGTACCTGGAAAGTATGATTTATAAGCACATTTGTTCATTCATGTTAGTAACTGGCAGGAATAACCAGGCAAGGCAGGAATATACCCTGGGTGGGACACAAGACGTGAGGTGGCAATGCTACCTGCAAAGCCACTGTGCACCACACACATACACCTATTATTGTGTTGGTCCCCCTTTTGCTGCCGCTACAGCCGTAGCCCGTCTCCACTGCATCCCTGAAAGTGTGCTGTGGTATCTGGCACAAAGATGTTAGCAGCAGATCCTTTAAGTTGAAAAAGAAAACGTGATTCATCAGACCAGGCCACCTTCTTCCATTGCTGCGTGGTACAGTTCTGATGCTCACATGTCCATTGCTGGCACTTTCGGTGGTGCACAGGGGACAACATGGGCACCCTGACTGTTCTATGGCTATACAGCCCCATATGCAACAAACTGCGATGCACTGTGTATTCTGACACATTTCTATCATAACCAGCATTAACTTCTTCAGCAATTTGAGTAACAGTAGCTCGTCTTTTGGATCAGAACACATGGGCCAGCCTTCGCTCCCCACGTGCATCAGTGAGCCTTGGTCACCCATGACCCTGTCACTGGTTCACCACTGTTCCTTCCTTAGGCCACTTTTGATAGATACTGACCACTGCAGACCGGGAACACCCCACAAGAGCTGCAGTTTTGGAGATGTTCTGATCCAGTGGTCTAGCCATCACAATTTGGCCCTCGTCAAACTCGCTCAAATCCTTATTCTTGCCCATTTTTCCTGCTTCTAACACATCAACTTTGAGGACAAAATGTTCACTTGCTGCCTAATATATCCCACCCACTAACAGGTGCCATGATGAGGAAATAATCACAATTAATCAAAGTGTGAATTAATGTATTAATGTATGTGCATGCAATTGTGTGTGGACAATGTAAATGGTGAAATCTCCCACCTAGTGCCCAGTGTTTTCAGGATAGGCTCCTTTGCTTATGTTTGTGTTCTACACATGTTCTATCCATGCTTGTGTGGGTTTCCTCCCACCTCTCAAAAAACATGCTGGTGGATATACTGACCTCTCTAAAGCAGATCATTTTGTGTTTAAGTAAAATCCCAGGTCACACAGATCACACAAATACAAATCGCTCTTCTGCAGCTAGACTGTTTAACAGTACTAAAGCTAACACAACTTATTTATCACCATATATTTGAAGTCAAACATGGGAGTGTTCAGGCCATGTTATATAATCAGATGTTTCTATGGTTGTTGAATGCATGTCCACTAATGTGTTTATGACAGTTAATAAGGATTAGAGTGCTCTGAAGCTAGGTCAGTCTTACGAGTATCAGCAGCATGGCAGTGTGGGATTACTGTTACTTATTCCACACACATGCATGTACACTGTTCCCATGTCACAGATGGGGCCAAAGACAGGTGAGATATTGCTTGAGGACTGATTATATATATATTTTATATAATATGCTTTAATGGAATGTGTTTTTATTTGATTATGAATAACAATTGCCCATAGTTTGATATTCTTTTGAATATTCTAATAAATGCAAATAACATAAAACTTTAATTCAGTACCAGCTAAAGCTGTGAATAGTTTTACTCAGTTTCTATTTGTCTTCCTGTTCTTGTTTTCTCTTTAGCTATTTATCCCTTAGCAATGCTGAAAACTAGCTGTTACTGCTACTGCTTAGATGTAAGCATACAGCCAATTACATGCAGGTTCCTACCAAACTGCCCCACTTAACCTGTGCCTGTAGTTTAGTTTGCTAACTAGCAGTGTCCGTCCACGCTCTGTCCTCCATCCATATCCCCTCTCCAGTATGACCTCGCTGATTCCAGTGCCAAAGCCCTCGTATTCCCAGGCCAGGGAAACCCTTGTAAAGGCCATTCCCCCAAAGGTCATCTGCTTGCTGGCCTGTGGAGGAAGGGATTGCCGCTATGAAGGGCCAGTGTGCTGGAGACCAAGTCAACAGGCTATTAAGGGCCTCTTCTCTAGCTGGTGAGGCTCATCTATCAGAATGTCTGCTATTTTATATGTTTATGCATTAGACAATATTCCATTTAATATTAAAGCCTATTTTTGTAACATATATGGCCTAAAACATAAAAGATAAAAAATATACATACATATATTTTTGTAACATATATTTTAAATATGGCTAAACTTTAATTTTTTCGTGGGTCTATAATAACTTTTTTTTTTATTTTTAAAAATATTTTTTATATCTTGAACTAGTTTAAGCTTGTCATTAAAATAGTTTACACCAAACATTTATTTATTTTGTTTGTTTTTAGGATGACTGACGACATTGTTGCCATGGCAAGGCCATCTACCAATCTCATTAAGGCATACAACATAATCGATCAGTTTAAGAAGTAAGTGTTGTAACTCTTTTACTGCTAATATTGGTTTGTCACTCGATACACAATATAGTATCAGAATATCTAATAACTAAACAATAATATGGCAAAAAAGATATCTTAAAGAAAAGTCTTGCCATCATCTGTCATTAATTATATGGTATATCATAAAATATATATCTGTTTATATGTTGCTTATTTCTAGGACAATAATCTTGCACATTTCTGAATTAAACTCTTGACATGTATGTTTTAGTTATGTGAACGTGATCTCAGGCCCTGAAAACAGAATTTGTTTGCGGTTAATGTCTTCACTGAGTAGCTTCAAACATTTATCAATAATTTAGGCTATGGTGAAAGTCTCTGTGAGTAATACTAACACACGCTCAAGCAGAGTCTGTTTACTGTTTCTTGGATTAAAGTTAAAGTACTCTTTCACTATTTAAAGGATATGTAATGACACGTCTGTGTGCATGAGTGCCTGTGTGTGTCTACAGGTTGAACATTAAATCCATCATTAACATGCAGCTGCCAGGCGAGCATGCTCACTGCGGTCCTGACCTGGAGCCTGACAGCGGCTTCACATATTCGCCTCAGATCTTCATGGAGAATCAGAGTCAGTCTTTCATACACGTACTTCGAACTGAATAAAGCATAAACAGTCAGTGATGCACCGGTTTATGTGGTGGTTGCCTGCTTCTTGTTCAGTTTACTTCTATAACTTTGGCATGGCTGATTTGGGCGTGTCGTCTTTGGAGGGGATTCTCAATGCGGTGAAGGTTTTGGCCTTCTCTGTCCAGGAGGGTAAAGTGGCTGTACACTGTCACGCTGGACTAGGCAGAACAGGCAAGCCTTAAGATTACATATTAAGCTCAAACATGTCACTTCATGTCCTTTTAAATAAACCTGATTACCCAAAATGCACCAGAAAGGAAGCAAATAATTAACTTACTAAATATACAGTATTAGGGGGCACGGTGGCTTGGTGGTTAGCATGTTTGCCTCACACCTCCAGGGTCGGGGGTTCGATTCCTGCCTCTGCCGTGTGTGTGTGGAGTTTGCATGTTCTCCCCGTGCCTCGGGGGTTTCCTCTGGGTACTCCGGTTTCCTCCCCCAGTCCAAAGACATGCATTGTAGGTTGATTGGCTTCTCTAAATTGTCCGTAGTGTGTGATTGCGTGAGTGAATGAGAGTGTGTGTGTGCCCTGTGATGGGTTGGCACTCTGTCCAGGGTGTATCCTGCCTTGATGCCCAATGACGCCTGAGATAGGCACAGGCTCCCCGTGACCCGAGTGTAGATCGGATAAGCGGTAGACAATGAATGAATAAATGAATGAATGAATATACAGTATTAGTGAACACTAATTTATTTTTTAATGACTTATTGTCTATGATTTCTACATTACAGGAGTGCTGATTGCATGCTATTTGATCTACACTTTAAGGATCAGTGCTAGCGAGGCTGTGCACTATGTGCGGATAAAGAGGCCTTGCTCTATTCAGACCCGTGCCCAGATCAACCTGGTGTTTGACTTTGCAAGGCTAATGGGCTCCCAGCTGGCGCAGTATCCAATGCTGAACATGCGCCATGGTGCCCCATTTACTATGAGGCAGTATCTTCAGCGCCAGGCCGTACTCTTACATGGAGAAGAGGCCCGGTCTCTTGCATACACACCAAAGATCTTGCATTTTCTCTGCAGCCTGCTGATGGCCCTCGCCCAAGGAACATCTAGTCCTCCAGAAGTTTGGCAGGAACTCGAGGACAAAGCAGCCATTTTGGTTCTACAACAGTCTGTGAGGAATGTTTTGGTTCTTCAGCGGTATTTGCCTGTCCTGGTGGATGGGGAGGATTCTTGTGAATCTGTTTCTTCATGGGACGAGCCGTTTGGATTTTTAGAACGGAAAAGGGAAATGCTTTTGTACAAGCGCAGTTACAGTGATTCAGACCTCAGCAAAATTTCTCTGAACAAGGTAAGTACAAAATATAACTATAAAAAGTACTGCTTAAGTTTAAGATGCTTTGGTGAAACTAAAAATTAGGATGCTTGACAAACACAATCACACTGTAGCATAAATACTGTATTGTTATAGCCTCTAAACTTTTAAATTCTATGAATATACCTGAGATTCCTCTCTCTTTTTTCCAGGACATTAAATTTATTCACAGTTCCACACTGTTTGAGAATGGCAGTAAAGTCAGTAATGGAATTATGAGTCATTTAAGAAAGGAGGAATCAACAAATCCTTCCTTCACTGTTTTGACAAATGAGTCTAACTGTGCAGCAAACAGACAGATACACATCTCACCATCAAATCATCACCTTGGTAAGCCCAGTGCTGGCAAGAGGGCAAAGTGTATGATGAAAAAATCTCAGGGATTCCCAAAATTCAGCTCCAATGTAGAGGTGAGCTCTATACACATAGATCTACAGACATGTAGTTCAGCACAACAGGTAAAGATTAGTGGAATTGTTCATTTTCTCATTTCTAAACACCCCAATGAATGTATTTTTTTATTTGTTATTATATAATGATGGTGGACATTTCTTGTATTGTTTTGGTTTGGTTTGGTTTTATGTAAGCTCTGTAAAAATAACAAGTATGGAAAAGCATCATTAGCATCGAGAGCTGTTGCTAAAGCAATGGCACAGAAGGAACCCACAGGCAGCAAAATCCTGGAAAGAGCCGCACAATTACAGGTTAGTCATTTTCACTGACAAGTTTTTCCCCAAAAAAAGCAAAGCTGCATAGTTCTTTCAGAAAACTTATTTGTAATAAATGTACTGCAAAAAAGTCTTTTATACATTTTTACTTGAGCTTTATCTTGAGCTATAGTTTTGGTGATAACAGTATTTCTGAGCGGTATAGTGTGTATACCACTTTCTAAGAGGCATAATATGTACTGAACATGTATAGAGGCTTTTCCTATAGTGTCTATACTCTTCCCAATCCCACAGGAAGAACTGAACATCAGTGCTTATGGATGGGCCACACTGGCCATGGAGACAGACCCAAAAGTTTTAAGTGCTCTGATGTGGATCTGGTTAGAAAAACTAAAGGTCAGGAATCAGTTGTCTATTAATGAAACTCATTATTACCTGCTTTGTATTACCACTAATGTTGAAGTAAGGAATAAAACATGACATGAAGGATGGGCATGAGAGATTTGGCTCAGTAAACAGCAAAACCTTGAAGTGTTTTATTCTTCTTACACAACAGCGATTTGCCAATAATTCTAATGTTTAATTTACTAGTGAATAAATGCATGAATATTTATTTGCTATTTTTTTTAAGCTTATAGCATCTGTACATTTAAAGCTGCGGAACATCTGTAAGACAAGTTAGTTTCTGTTGTCACTTACATTTATCTATATGCTATCAACAGTCATTCCCTCACCAGCCTTTCACCAGCATTTCCTCATCAGGTTAAAGTCCTAAAGACTTTCCCAACACAAAAAAATGTATTGATTATTATGCTCTGACATCTGAGACTCCTTCCATAAATGTTAAACATCTCCTTACAAAAAAGTTCACCAGATCAATGATTATACATTTTTCTTTGGTAAATAACATTTTTATTCAGTTTTTATTATTATACATACTTTTATACAGAGCATCTCTAATACATGTCCCTATGAATCAGTTGAATTTAGCAGCGCTGTGGTATTAAACAAAACAAATCATTGTTTAACCTGCTCACTGTAATAGTTTACAATATAGTTCTGTGTGTGTTTGCAGGATCCGGTCCTGAGTGCAGACGACATAAATAAACTAACAAATACGCCTGGTCCAAATCCCCTAAAAATGCTGCACAAGGTGACCTGCATAACATGACATACTGATCTAACACTTTTTAAATACAAATGTTTAATTGTATATCATCATATTGTTGATTTAACAACTAACCTGAGAATGTAATCTGATCTGTCTCTCTTTCTCTCTCTCTGTCTGTGCATTCGTGTCACGTGTGTATGCACGTTTTAGTCTCAGCGTAGCACTCTGTGTTGTTTGCTGAGCTGTGTGGCTCAGGTGACATCTAACTGTCCACACTTTGAAAACACAGTCCTGCGGAAGCTTATTAAGGCACTGACCAGGGTAACAGTCTTATGTAGTTTGCATATGTAAGATCTCCTCACTATGTATGTGTGAGTTAGCGCCTCTTTGTGTCTGTATGCATCTCTTGACGTGAACATTTTTCCTAAAGGATGAATGGAACAATGATTATTAGTTTTAAAAATGTATTTCAATTTTCAAAATATCTGTGTTGTTTATGCTGTCTTTTTTTCTTTGCAACAGTACCTTACAGAAGAAACAGAGAGCTATAACACATTGATGAAGGTGTTGAGCACCAAAGTAAGAGATATCCAGAGTCTCTCATGCTTTTAAACGGCAACAGGGACCACTTCGGCAACTGGAAAAAAATCTTAAAAGTGCTGTAACCAAATGGACTGAAAATAAATAAATCTATTAAAATATGCTGTGTTTTTTTCCTGCGAATTGTAATATATAGAACACCATTAAATGTAGGCCAAAAAGCAATCAACCATACCCTCTCAGAAGTGTATTAGGTACCAGACTCTGTTAGACTGACATGTCATTAGGGTGGTATCATCAGGGGTACTGTTTTTTTTTTTTGTTGTTTTTTTTTTTTACCTTTATTGTGTATTTATTACGTAAGAAACTAAATATCGATTAAATATATGATATAAACTCTTTGTAGGCTGGTGCATTACAGTTTACCTTCACTGGAAATAAGGTCCCAACCTTTTCCAGTATGACAATGCCCTGTGCTTTGGTAGTGAGGTCTCTCAAGGATTTTTCTTCAGGTCACAACAAATTCAATAAGATTTTTCTAGGTACTCTCACCTCTGGTTTGTTCATCAGGGATATAAATCTACATCTGGATTTCTATAAAGCTGCTTTGTGACAATGTCTGTTGTGAAAGGGTATTATTTGGGTTCAAATAAGCTCATTCATGGCCCAAAAACAAATAACCAAAAGATATACTTGCTTCTTACAATGCTTACATTTGACAGGAGATTGTAGATTATAGTAGACAACTAATTATTGTTAGCTTTAATCATACATAGATCTAATTCATTAGAATCTATATAGATTAATTGAAAATGACAAGTGTCCCACAATTCAAGCTAAAGTTTCTACTACCAGGTGTACAAGTAAGTACACATGTAAAAAGATTTGATTTGAAATCATGTTTAAAACAAGAGTTGACCAAAGTGTTTCACTGTACACCGATCAGGCATAACATTATGAGCAGTGAGAGGTGAAGTGAATAACACTGATTATCTCTTCATCATGGCACCTGTTAGTGGGTGGGATATATTAGGCAGCAAGTGAACATTTTGTCCTCAAAGTTGATGTGTTAGAAGCAGGAAAAATGGGCAAGTGTAAGGATTTGAGCGAGTTTGACAAGGACGAAATTGTGATGGCTAGACGACTGGATCAGAACATCTCCAAAACTGCAGCTCTTGTGGGGTGTTCCCGGTTTGCAGTGGTCAGTATCTATCAAAAGTGGTCCAAGGAAGGAACAGTGGTGAACCGGTGACAGGGCCAAGGCTGGCCCGTGTGATCCGATCCAACAGACTACCTAGTGTTGGTCAAATTGCTGAAGATAGTTAATGCTGGTTCTGATAGAAAGGTGACAGAATACACAGTGCATGACAAGTCAGGGCTGTTTTGGCAGCAAAAGGAGGAAGTCATAATGTTATGCCTGGTCGGTGTATAGCTAAGATAATATGAGACGCAGTGACTAGCATACAGTAATTGTCCATGCTGATAAAAGGTGAGGCTTTTCACAAAGCGAAGTGAAATGTCCTTCAAAACATGTCTCTAGGGAGACGCGTTGTCATAGTGACAGTGAAGTACACAGATCACAGCTGTTTAAATGCGGTCTGCGCTGCACGTGCGTTCCAGGTGCGATATTTTTAAAACCTCACGATTTCTTTCTCACCTTTTTTTTTTTTTTTTTTTTTTTTTCTTCTTCTTTTAACCTTCGTCTACGTTTCTCTGCTTGGCTTTGTGTCCTTTTTTTTTCTTTACCTCTTTTGAAAAGAACAGTACAACGTAAGTTTTGGGTCTGTTCAAGCGAGTTATCTGATTTTAAGCCGTGTAAACAATAGCATTTTTTTTTTTTTTTAAGTTGTCGTTAACAAACATTTCAGTGACGGTGAAATGTGAAACTTAGAAACGTTTAAATGACATATAACGTATTATATTTCGGTTCTACAAACGAATTTACGTTATTTCATAATTACGTACATGTTAATTACGTTAAGAGTAACCGTTAATTTTGTTACCGTGCCTTCACATACCTTGTTGCTATGGCAACGTCGCATTCAGAAAGCTCTTGCTTGTCTATTGCTTGTCTTTTCAATCTGAATGATAGAAATTCACCTTTCACTCTTCTGAACAAAGTATAAGTGCATGTTTTTATCCTAACTAAAGTGTTAATAGTGGAGATGAATTGTTTTGGAATGGTGGTCTGATTTGTTGGTCTTTCTGCAGAGCAGGCATGGGCAGTTCTGATGTGTGGGTTGGTTCCTGGAGGCCTCACAGGCCAAAAGGTCTGATTGCTGCGCTGTATAGCAGCCCCGGGCCTAAGTACGCCCTCCCAGCGGCTACAGGTAAATGACAGAGCAATCAAAATCAAAGCGAGGGCTCCAGGAGACTCTGGTTGCTTCTACACTTTCAGAAAGAAGAATACATAACTCTACGGCAGCGTTTGTACTTTTAACATGGATGAGAGTGATTCAGATAAAATAGTTGAAAGCTTGGCATAAATTAAACGGACAATAGATTAATTTTTTGCAAAAATATAAATGTGACTATTGGTGCTTTGTTCTCAAAACACTTTTATGACGCCTATTTTTCCAGTAAACAATGCAACAATAAGATTTTCATTCGACTCAACCTATCATCTTTCACTTGGACATTTGAATATAGTGTATCTTTAAAAAAGATATAAGGTACATCACTGGACTGTAATTGAAAACATTGTAGATTGTAAAACATTTAATGTAAAACTTACCAGAATTCACAAGCAGCAGAGTAAATTACTCTCAGAGTCGGGGGTTGCTTTCGGCTGCTCCCTGTTCGGGGTCCGTACAACAACTTGGCAAATGTTTTACTCCAGATGCCCTTCCTGACACAAGCCCATTTTTCCGGGCTTGGGACCGGCACTGCATCCAGTGGCTGAGAATCGGACCCGGGCCTTCTGCATGATAGGCGAGAAACCTACCACTGAGTCACCAATGCCCCAACAGTAAATTATTCTCAGAGTAATGTATGTATATAATTACATACTAAATACACCAATTAGGCATAACATTATGAACACCTGCCTAATATTGTGTTAGTCCACCTTTTGCTGCCAAAACAGCCCTGACCTGTTGAGGCATGGACTCCAGTAGATCCCTGAAGGTGTGCTGTGGTATCTGGCACCAAGATGTTAGCAGCAGATCCTTCAAGTCCTGTCAGCTGCGAGGTGGGGCCTCCATGGGCTTACAGTACTTAAAGGATGCTTTTGTTAGATACTGACCACTGCAGACTGGGAACACCCCACAAGAGCTGCAGTTTTGGAGATGTTCTGATCCAGTCGTCTAGCCATCACAATTTGGCCCTTGTCAAACTCGCTCAAATCCTTAAGTTTGCCCATTTTTCCTGCTTCTAACACATGAACATTGAGGACAAAATGTTCACTTGCTGCTTAATATATCCCACCCGCTAACAGGTGCCATGATGAGGAGATAATCAGTGTTATTCACTTCACCTCTCACTGCTCACAATGTTATTGCTGATCGGTATATATGGCAGGTGTATGCTTGGGTGTACCCACCCCAGTAACAAGGAATTGTAAAGTTTATATACCATTTTTTTCAAGCAAAGTTATTCCTGCATGTGCTTTTTGCTGTTCAGGTCAAAATGAGCATGACCCACGAAAATGGAAAGCTCCTGCTTACAGCTTTGGAATACCGCATAGGCAATACAGAGAAAATTGCACGCCCGGACCAGCCTATCTCATACCCTCCAATATCACTCGAATTGGGCGTGATGGCAACCCTGCATATTCACTATATAGTCGACCTAAAGACCCTCAGCTCTTCCAGACCCCAGGACCAGGTTGAAACACACTCACACACACATAAACACACTTCCATACAATATAGTGTAGTTCATAGAAAACTCTCTCTCTCTCTCTCTCTCTCTCTCTCTCTCTCTCTCTCTCTCTCTCTCTCTCTCTCTCTCACACACACATACACACACACACACACACACACACACACACACACACACACACACTCTCTTTATCTCTCTCTCATTCAATCTCTCCATTCAGGGTCTTATCGTCCCGAAAAAGCATCAGTGACAACCTTTTATTCTGCCCCCTCATACACACTGTCTGCTAGGACCAATTTGTTCCGCAAGGACCAAACACCAGGTACACACTACACCTCTGAATCACACAGCAGACAGCAGGTGCATAATTTTATCCTGTAGCATGCACTGATTTCTGCTTTTCCTCTACCCAGGACCTGCTGCATACATGCTTCCCCCAGTACTGGGGCCAATCTCAGTGAGTAAAAGATCTGCCCCAAGCATCTCCCTCAGTGGCCGCAGCACAATAGGCAGCTTCCATGAAGACTTGAAGAAGGTAAGAATCACATATTTTGCATTTGTTTATCTTTTTACTTTTCAGAAATATTTTTTTCTAATTATAAATTCTGATGCTTTGCTTAGACTCCAGGTCCAGGGACATACAAAGTTGTTGAGCCAAACGTGTACAGATCAAGATCCCCACAGTACAGCCTTATCGGACGCAACAGCTTGCCTGGTGATACAGTCAAGAAGCCAGGACCTGGAGCTTACTGTCCAGAGCAGGTAGATTATACATTTATCATGTGAAATGAATGCTGTGCCCAAACCTAACCCTAACCCTAATGTCAGTAACTTTAGAGAATTTTTTTTCACAATACGAAAAAAGCAGTTTCTGTTAAAAATAAGCAGTTTTCTTTGTGGAGTCTGAGAAATGTTAACACAAAGTAAGAACCGTCAGATCTTCATATACTGGTGAAGACTTAATTTGGCATTTCGTACTTGATTTGGTCACCACCAAGTCATAAAAACATCACACACACACACACACACACACACACACACACACACACACACACACACACACACACACACACACACAGACATTAGACAATTATAAAAGATCCTTAAACTGATGTTTATATGTATATATATCTTTGCAGGTGACCTCCACAAGATACAAAGCTCCCAGCTTTTCCTTTGGTGTCCGTCACTCCGAGTACATTGCCCCGCTGATTGTGGACATCAGTGATTGACCATCACCTCATTCTTGTCATTTAATGAAGACTGTTAAACAGCAGAGACTCGCTTGCAAGTCTAAAACACTTAATATAAGCCACATTTTATCTTCTAAACTCAGTTAATCAGCAAGCCAGCTGAACATGAAAATTCACATTGTGGTCAGCTTAGGTTTTTTTGAGAGGGTGAATGACAAATAAATAAATAAAGTTGGAAGATAAAAGGTTATTTTAACGAGACCTTCTTCCTCAGCATAGTGAACATATGAATAAATCATATCAAAATTCCTGACATTATTGCAAAATCTCAGTAACGGTAATCTCAATCTCAGTGTTGTGAAATGTCACACAAAGGTTAGTGAATGTTAATAGCTCCCTCTTGTGGAGAATCTTCAGCATGTTAAACGTGTGCTGCAAAGAGAGGATCAACTGTGTGTATGGACAAATCTGTGTGTGAAGTCCTTGTTAATTCAGTAGAATTATTGCCACATATATATTACAGCACAGTAAAATTCTTGCTTTTCATTTTTTTCATTTTCACCAACTTTGGAAGTTGGGGTCAGAGCACAGAGTCAGCCATGATACAGCACCCATCGAGCAGACTGGGTTAATTGGCTTGCTTGGCAGTGCTAGGGCTTGAACCCCAATCTTCTGATCAACAACCTTGAGCTTTAATCACTTGAGCTATTAGGTACTTACAATTACCCCAGTTGTGACTGTGTGAATGTGTGTGTGCATGGTCACTGCGATACTAACCCTGACCAGAATAACCCTGACTGAAGATGACTGAATAAAAGCATGTCCTTTGATACAGATGAACAAACAGCAAAACAAATTCATACAATAGCACATAGTAGACAGTGTTTGCTTTAATGTTATGCTGAGCACATTTACAAAGACAGACAGAGGAAGTCACACTTGTGACACACTCTTCCTTTCTAGAGGAATGTCCCTCAGCAGGTCCTGCAGGGCCATGTGTACTTAAGAATTATCTGTAAATGTAAGAGGCTCATTGTGTGACTAGGGGTTATGCAAAGGTAATCGGTGTAATAACAAATTGCCACTCACCAAAATGTGTTTATGTAGATGTGGAGATGCTGAATCATCTACTGCATAGCTACAACTGTGAGATTAACTTTGACTTACAAGAAAAGTACTCTAATATTTAGTGGATATTAGTGTAGATGTAGTATAAAGCAGTATAGTGTAGTCAGATGTAGAGTAAAGCAGTATAGTGTAGTCAGATGTAGAGTAAAGCAGTATAGTGTAGTCAGATGTAGAGTAAAGCAGTATAGTGTAGTCAGATGTAGAGTAAAGCAGTATAGTGTAGTCAGATGTAGAGTAAAGCAGAGTAAACCCGTGCTTGTGATCAAATCAATCTAAATGTGATAACTTTCACTGGCACATTATTTACATTATTAGCAACACAACTGTCCCTGACACTTCTATTCTATGATAGTTATTTTTTTTTAGTCTCTAATTGTCACATATACAAGTTTAATCAGTACACTGAAATGTTATGCTGTTAGAAAACTTGACAGGCATGATGCAACATATCTGGCAAAAATTACAAGCTTTACTCAAGGACCAGTCAGTGGCAAGCTGCCAATTCAGAGACATGAACTCATAACATTCTGAGTCAGAGGAACGCATTAAACCACTGAGCCACTGCTCTAACTGAGCGTTTAGCCTGAGTTAAGACATCATGACTTGTGTTATCTAACTGTCCATCTGAATGGTCACAGAGGACTTTATTGGTAATATTCGGAGAGGATGGAGTTTGCAGTGGCTATAAAAGTAAGGGAAAACTCTTTCCCTAAAAGTTTGTTTGAAGATGTGCAGACAGACGTTACGGGCGGAGTCAGTGAAGATCACTTTGCCTTTGTTAAAATCCACCTCGACCCTGATCCTCTCGATCTTCTCACTGACACGCAACAACGTCAGGACCTCAGGTGCATATCCTTTACCATATTTGCCATTAGAGAAACCTATATACCACAAACCAAACCGTGAGAGATTTTCTCTGTGCTTATACACAGACTCTGAGATGACTCCTATGGCCCAGGCTGTGTTGTCTCCAACCTCAACATCCCAGGAGTGTGTACCTGAATTAAAACCCTCAGAGCCTATGACGCTCACATAACCCTCAAACCTCTCTGAGTTATCAGGAAGCTGCTGAAGCTCGCCTTTATACGTCACCGTGCTTAGATCATTCGAGACTATCAGGCCAGCATGGGCAGTGTTGGGGTCAAACACCACAGAGGCTAGAAAGAGAGGGGGAGAAAGAGAATTAAGAGTTGTAAAAAAAAAAAAAAAAACTTTTCACACAGGTTTGCTTGAACTACTTAAGAGAATCGAAAAAAACAAATGGCTGAATTATGAAACAGTATTTTTAAATATCACATTTTTAACTACAATACCCTTAGTACTCACTGTATTGTACAAAACTGTGCATCTTCTCGGACACTTGGAAGCTCAGGTTGCTGAGATGCTTTGCCACATTGATCAGAATTCCAGATAATTTCTCTGGATTTTCTAGTTTAGCTTGAGTTCTAGAAGAAAATGCAGTACTTTAGACAGGCATGGACTGCTGTTAGTTTGGTGTGAGAATAAAAAACGAGACCAAAAATACTCTGATTTACTCACCTTTCAAGTAACGCATTATAGTTCTACAAATCAAGAAATATAAATTGTTAATTAGTCCAAAAAACAAATGAACCAAACAATAATTTCAAAAGTAGTAGCTGAAACAAATGTTGTTTTACCAGGAGGAATGGCAAATCTTCTCCTTGTGTCTGTTTTTCAATGGCCTCAATGGTGTCCAAGACACAAGATATTTGTATTGTGATCTTGTCAATCTTTTTCTTCACCATCTGACTTCTCTGCTCCTCTTCCTCTTTCAGTGCAGCTATTCTGGCCTCCTCTTCATCCCAGAGAAACTGGTGAAACTTCTTGAATTCACTCCTGATCAATTCCTCTGTGTGTTGGCTCTGCTTCTATAAAATATATATACAGAGAGAGAGAGAGCGAGAGAGAGAGAGCACATGTACCTATATTTAGTGAAATATAAACAGAATGTACACTCGAAGTACAAAATACTTTTGGTCCTCACCTTAATGTGCTCTCCAGTATTAATACATGATTGTTTGAAGTCCTCATAGATTTTAATTTTTCTCATGTAAGGGCTTCAGTTTCATCTCGAGTGCCTGCTGCATGGGGGGAGGACAAGAAAATATTACAAAACTAAATACTGTGCAATTAGATCAGTAAACCAATACTTCTACTATGTCTCAAATATCTGAACCTGTGCATTGTGCAACACTTTCATGAAAATTATGCCGTCGAAAACAACTTTTTGTGTTTCCATTAGCAGGACAGAAAGCTTAAAAGTTTAGGAGGACCCATTTGACAGCACTCCATGGGATTGTAGGAACTACAAACAATATATTTCTATAAACATGACTGTTCATGTATTTGTTCTAAGTCAGGCAAACTGAAAATTGATAAGCATTCTGATGAAATGATAAAAGATAAAAAAAAAATATAATATAATAATATAATGTATTTGAAATAATAAACTAATTCCATACCTTGAGGTCTTGTGATGCTTCCTGTATGGAGTTGACAGTGTGCCTGCTGTGTAATCTGGAGTTCTTGCACTTGGTGCAAATAGGTCTCTGATCCTTTACACAGAAGAGAGTCAGAGCTTCACGGTGTATACTGCAGAGCCCCTCCATCTCCACTGACATCCGCCGGTTGCGCTCTCTCAGTACGGCCTCACACATGTTGTGCAGCACGATGTTCACCGGAGGCACAGGGGTGGAGGACACGGTCCTGCAGATAGGACACTCTAGAACTCCTCGCTGGTGCCAGAAGGTGTTCAGGCAGCTCTTACAGATGCTGTGGGAGCAGGCCAGGAGTAAAGGCTCTCTGAAGATGTCACAGCAGACAGGACAGGAGAAATCATCTTCAGTCAGAGAAGGTCTGGAGTCCATGCTGTCAGCACGCACGAAGAGACTGTTGAGCATCTGTCTTTCCAAGCAGCCTTCAAAGAGTTAGCCTAAACACAGAGCTGTGGGGTGGAGCTAGTGTGAACAATCACACTGGATACACACAGAGAGAGAGAGAGAGGGGAGAGAGGGAGAGAGAGAGAGGGAGAGAGAGAGAGAGAGAGAGAGAGAGAGAGAGAGAGAGAGAGAGAGAGAGAGAGAGAGAGAGAGGGAGAGAGAGAGAGGGAGGTCTTTTTACTTTCTAGTTTTCCAGTTGAGCCATTAGTTTAATTACAACTGCGCTTAAAAAAACATTCAGGTAATGATTGAAATGGCAAGCCTGCAAAAAGCAGAAATGTTTAACATTTAAATCAAACTTGCTGTTTGAATTCATAAAGCTATAACCAAGGCATAACTAATTTAATTAATATGAGTAGAATAAATAAAATGTCTATGTATGTTCAGTTCATCAGATCATGTTTCATGATAAGTGTCCTATTACGGAATGTGAAAGCTCAACTCCAGAAATGTCTATTTCCAGCCTGAACGTGAGGTTTGTTAGCTGAAACATGCTAGAGTATTTCAAATTCCTTTCCATTTTTAACCCACCTTAGTTTCTTTCATGTCATAGATTATAATTTATCACATCTAAGATTGTATAGAGAACTGTTTCTGTGTCAGAAGAGCTGGAAGCCTACGTGCAAATAACATGGCATGTCTGAAATGTTGACAGGGGACATATTTTGAGAATGGAACAGTGAGATTAATTGTCAAGATAACTTGATAAATGGGCTTTGCAAAAAATAAAAATCAATTCTACACCCTGAACTTTTACTCAGATGTTGCCTGAACTTTGACCCAGATGTTGTACCGAATTAAGAGTTACCATGCTTGCATACTAGACATGGAAATCTGTAATATTGAGGTTATAAACCTATTTGTACAAGATTTTGTTTCTGTAAACAATTCTGCATTATCTGATTTGGGCAAGTAGAATCTGATAAGAATCAGTTCAAGGTTTTGTATGTGAAAATATATATTTATTTTTGTCTGCATCTAACAAGCCAGCTAAAGTTAAAGTTGTAACATCAGCTCAATTGTGTGAATTAACAAATATTTTTTATAAGAGTAGTAAAATTAAAGAGCAGCCATAAACAGGTCCATAAATATTTGTACAGGGATACAATTTTTATAACTGCCTCTATACGTCACCACGATGGATTTAAAAACAAAATATCAAGATACACTATGTTGCCAAAAGTTTTAGGACACCCCTCCAAATCATTGAATTCATGTGTTGTTTTTCAGGAGTTGGGCTCGGTCTCTTAGTTTCACTGAAAGGAACCCTTAACCAAGAACTCTTAATCCATATCAAGACATTTTGGACAATTTCATGCTCCCAACTTTGTGGGAACAGTTTGGGGATGACCCCTTCCTGTTCCAACATGACTGCACACCAGTGCACAAAGCAAGGTCCATAAAGACATGGATGAGTGAGTTTGGTGTGGAGGAACTTAACTGGCCTGCACAGAGTCCTGACCTCAACCTGATAGAACACCTTTGGGATGAATTAGAGCAGAGACTGTGAGCCAGGCCTTCTCGTCCAACATCAGTGCCTGACCTCACAAATGCACTTCTGGAGGAATGGTCAAAAATGTCCATAAACACACTCCTAAACCTTGTGGAAAACCTTCCCAGAAGAGTTGAAGCTGTTATAGCTGCAATTATTTTTAATACTTGGTCACAAATCTTTTGCTGTCAATGACTGCCTAAAGTTTGGAACCAAATGCTGACTTTCCTCCCTTGAGATCCTTTGTCAGGTCTTTAGTGCAGCAACCTTCAGTTTTGTCTACAGTAAGTAAAAATCATGTTCATTTGGGCTGAGGTCAGGTGACTGACTGGGATCTCAATTTAGGAACATTCAATTTCTTTGTGTTAAGAAACTCTCGATTTGCTCTTGCGGTATGTTTTGGATCATTATCTATTTGTACTGCAAAGCACCAGACAATCAGTTTTGCAGCATTTGACTTAATCTGATTATAAAGTACAGCTCTATACACTTCTGAATTCATCCTGCTATCAGCAGTCACATCATCAGTGACCCCAGTGACAGCCTTTCATGCCCATGCCATAATACTGCCTCCACCATGTTTGACAGATGATGGACTAACTATGAAACACAAGGACAATGACCAAATATCAGCTTTAGCACTTTATTCAAGAAGAAATAATCAAGCACAGTTAGAAATTTCCAAGTCATGTTATAATCAGTGACTGCACCATCAAGGCAACATAACGTAAAGATTACAGTATCTTAAATGAAATTTGATTGAATGATTTGTCTTCAAGTTAAAAATGATTTGATTTGTTTCTGATTTGATTATTGAACAGATTGCTTATCAAAATTAAAGCAGTATCATAGGATTCAGGCTTAGACATAATACAACACATTAATGTTCTTTAATTTTATGTGCAATTAAATTCAGAGCAACATGAATATCCCATCTTATAGAAGCACTCAATACTCTCCTTCTTGGTCACTTTAAATCAGGGGTGTGATTCATATGGCTCTTGGACTGTGACTGGTACAAAAATGTACAACAAAAATACAAATATTAATGTATAATGATTATAAATGAAAATGGTTTGGGAACTGTAATTAAGTTGAATAATTTGCAAACAGAAATAGGACCATATGCTCAGCTACAGAAAAAAAGTTGCTAATGATATGGGATTCTTCATTAGCAAACTAAAAATCTTTAATAAATATACAATATAACAAAATTAAATAGAAAGCTTCTTGATTTGATTTTGTAGTCATGATATGTTACAAAATAGGTAATTTAGGGGCTTCACAGCAATTGTAGTGCATATGTTTATAAAGGCAAGGCACCTTTATATTTTATTCACTGTTTGCTAGGCAGGAGAACTCACCCTGGGGGAGCTGCCAGTCCATCACAGGGCACCATCCACACTCACATACACAACTAGGGGTAGTTTAGTATAGCCAATGCAACTACCTGTCTGTGTGTGTGTGTGTGTGTGTGTGTGTGTGTGTGTGTGTGTGTGTGTAAGATAGCTTTACTTTAAATTCTGCCTGAGTTTAATGCTACCTGAAATTATCTAACTGTGTATCTGAATGGGCACTGAGGACTTTACTGGTAATATTCGGAGAGGATGCCATTTGCACTGGCTGTAAAAGTAAGGGAAAACCCTTTCCCTGAAAGACTGTTTGAAAATGTGCAGACAGATGTTCAGGGCAGAGTCAGTGAAGATCACCTTGCCTTTGTCAAAGTCCACCTGTACCCTGATCCTCTGGATTGCTTTGCTAACCCGAAGTGGGGTCAGGACCTCTGGTGTATATCCTTTACCATATTTGCCATTACAGAAACCTATATACCATATGCCAAACTGTGAGAGATTTTCTCTGTGCTTACACACAGACTCTGAGATGACTCCTATGGCCCAGGCTGTGTTGTCTCCAACCTCGACATCCCAGGAGTGTGTACCTGAATTAAACCCCTCAGAGCCTATGACGCTCACATAACCCTCAAACCTCTCTGAGTTATCAGGAAGCTGCTGAAGCTCGCCTTTATACGTCACCGTGCTTAGATCATTCGAAACTATCAGGCCAGCATGGGCAGTGTTGGGGTCCAGTGCGACAGGGGCTGAAGTGAGAAAGAAAACAGAGATGGTGGGATTGGTCTATGATCATTTCTATGAGCCTGCGATTATGATAACACTTTATTTTTTAAAAAAAAAGAAGTGAATTACAAAAACATTAATAATTTCACATTTTAGTGCATCATGCTTAGTACTCACTGTATTGTACAAAACTGTGCATCTTCTCGGACACTTGGAAGCTCAGGTTGCTGAGATGCTTTGCCACATTGATCAGAATTCCAGATAATTTCTCTGGATTTTCTAGTTTAGCTTGAGTTCTAGAAGAAAATGCAGTAGTTTAGACAGGCATGGAGTGCTGTTAGTTTGGTGTGAGAATAAAAAACGAGACCAAAAATACTCTGATTTACTCACCTTTCAAGTAACGCATTGTAGTTCTACAAATCAAGAAATATAAATTGTTAATTAGTCCAAAAAACAAATGAACCAAACAATAATTTCAAAAGTAGTAGCTGAAACAAATGTTGTTTTACCAGGAGGAATGGCAAATCTTCTCCTTGTGTCTGTTTTTCAATGGCCTCAATGGTGTCCAAGACACAAGATATTTGTATTGTGATCTTGTCAATCTTTTTCTTCACCATCTGACTTCTCTGCTCCTCTTCCTCTTTCAGTGCAGCTATTCTGGCCTCCTCTTCATCCCAGAGAAACTGGTGAAGCTTTTCAAATTCCCTCCTGATCAATTCCTCTGTGGTTTGGCTCTGCGTCTATAGATGCATACAGCATGTATACGGAGTTGTTAGTTTATCATATATGGTTATCATATAGGGACACATTGTGACAAACTGTAGCCCGGATTCATTTGTCTGCCTCTCTCCATGCTGTCTTAGTAGGTATAAAAGTCTTTGATTGAAATAACTATTATATACTTAATGCTATTTTAGTCCTCACCTTAATGTGCTCTCCAGTATTCAGACAAGATTGTTTAAAGTCCTCATAGATTCTAATCTTCTCATGTAAGGGCTTCAGTTTCATCTGGAGTAATTGCTGCATGTGCGAAAACATGGAAATGTTACTTTTTGCATAAGGTGTTGTGATGAGCAACCCAAAACTACAAATGTGTGACTGAAATTTGTATCTGTATGTCTGTAACATGCTGTCTGTGTATATAAGAAAATGCATGTACATATGAGCTTGGCAGCTTTGTGGTTGTTTGATTAGAGAAGACGTGACCTTTGAGTTTTGTAAGTACCTTGAAGGTCTGAATAATAAAGTAGTATGTTTTTTGGGACATGTAATTAAGTCACAGTACAATTACTCAAATGCAATAACACTCAAGTGAACTACTCTGTGTACAGCGTATATGCTGTGTTGTGTAATATTCTCATTACTATAATGGTGTCAAATACAACTGACAGAAAAGCTAATAGTCTGGAAGGACCTGTTCAGCAGAACATTTGACCTGTCAACTACAGTTTATGTGTTTCCTTTAAAGAAAACATTTTTCAGTAAAACACAGTACTACTCCTTGTGACAAAAAATAACAAGTGTTTTCTTAAACCAACAACGTATGTGTAACGTGTATTGTATTTACCATTTCCTGAGAAACTAATTCCATACCTTGAGGTCTTGTGATGCTTCCTGTATGGAGTTGACAGTGTGCCTGCTGTGTAATCTGGAGTTCTTGCACTTGGTGCAAATAGGTCTCTGATCCTTTACACAGAAGAGAGTCAGAGCTTCACGGTGTATACTGCAGAGCCCCTCCATCTCCACTGACATCCGCCGGTTGCGCTCTCTCAGTACGGCCTCACACATGTTGTGCAGCACGATGTTCACCGGAGGCACAGGGGTGGAGGACACGGTCCTGCAGATAGGACACTCTAGAACTCCTCGCTGGTGCCAGAAGGTGTTCAGGCAGCTCTTACAGATGCTGTGGGAGCAGGCCAGGAGTAAAGGCTCTCTGAAGATGTCACAGCAGACAGGACAGGAGAAATCATCTTCAGTCAGAGAAGGTCTGGAGTCCATGCTGTCACACGAAAAGCCAATCAAAGCATCCGTCTCTCCTTCTTAGCTTTATCCTAAATACACAGCTGTTGGGTGGAGCAAGTGTCAACAGTTCTATTGGATGGATACAAGAATGCACATGAAAAGACAGAAGTATGAAAATATGCAAAGCCTTTTGGCTGTATGCTATCTGGAAGACTATCAATCTCTTTTTACCCTCATTGCATTCACAGTATATGATAATAATAATGTTTTTTTTTTTAGAGTGGGACCTGAAATTAACAATCAAATTCATTTCAATTCAATTTCTAACCAGAATTTTTTATTATTTATTGATGTATTTTTACATTCAACCCAATCTGCTGCTGAGCTTGTAGTCCCATTATAAGTCTGAACAAAATACACAAGATCGGCCCTGGAAAAGTATGTTTACTTTGTGAGTTTGTGAGTTTATTTGTGTTAACTGGCTGAAATACTTCAATTTCCATGCTGTTTTTACATCTTTAGTGTTGACTGACTTTTTCCTGTCACAGAATACAGATTAATCACGTACACTGTGTAGTAGTAAAAGCCCATCTGGAAGCCTTTGTGCAAACATCATGGCATGTTTAAAATGCCAACAGAGGACATACTTTGAGAAGGGAACAACAAATTAATTGTCAAGATAACATGATAAACGTACACAGTAACACTTACTCATCAGTTGTACTCACTGAACTCTTTCTCAGGAGTTATCTGAACTTTGACCCAGATTTTCTAAATTAAGTTGTTTGGGTTCTAAAAAAAAAACCTTGACAATACGTAATACTGAGGTTATTATAAAATTAATTTTTATAATTTTTATACATTTATAAAAGATGTATATAAAATGAATTTGTCAGTAAGTAATTCTGCATTATTTGATATAGAGTCTGATAAAAAAAAATGTTAAAGTAGTTAAGACCTGAAAGTAATGTGACTAGATTTTCCCCTTATTTTCTGCTAAATAGTGCTGACTCAGGGATCCTTCATTCATTCTTTAATTCCTTCCTTCCTTCATTTTGTTATCTTCATTAAGCATTTTAATCTAATCAAGGTTGAGCTTCTTCTTTCACATGTTCTTTCACACCTGGAGGCATTTCAGAGCAGCCACTCCCCATGAAGCTATAAGGCAGAAATTCTGCACGCCGCACCACCATGACCACCTCAGGGATGATATTTAAACTATTTTGTTCTGACTGCTCTCGTCCCTGGTACATTAGACTGTAAACATAGCGCTGGTGTGAACCGGTTAGAAACAGATGGTAACATTGATCAGGGCTTGTGGTCAGGGTGGAGCTGTAGCAAAGTAGAAAATAAACAGGAGACAAACAAGAAAGTTCTCTGAGAATCTCTCGAGATTTAGATGATTATATGAATTACAACAATGTAATATAATCATTTAGATTAAGTTTTGTTTAATTTATGGTTTTATAAGTAAACAGAAAATGGTAATAGTACACTATGTTTGGTACTACATTTTTACTTTGAAATACATTAGTATACACCTAATGTTAAAAAGTTTGCACACTCTTAGGATTAAATGACCGAACAAAAAAATGCTGTGCCATCTATTTGTTTGTACCTGACCTTGATTTAACCAAAAGATGCTCACACAGTACAGACAGCTGGGCACCAGTAGCCCCATAGCACCAGTATGGCATATAAACATCTAGCAAAAGATCTAGCGATGCAAAGCAAACACACACACACACACACACACACACACACACACACACACACACACAACACCTGTGTGAAAAGTGTGTTGACAACATCTCAAGCACATACACAGAAGGTGGATCTAGATTCAAAATATTTCATCATGCATGCCACTCGGGGTTTCAGACTTGCTACGGGTTTCACTCTTGATACTCCTGATATTATTATTGTGATATCTCACATAGTTTCTTTAACATGTTCAGAACATACTGTACTATATATAGCAAACAAGGAATAATCCGTTCTTAATCTAGCCATGGGGGTCGAAGAAGTAGAGGAGGGAGGAGAGTGCACGGGCAGAGAGAGAAGAGGAAAGGTAAGAGTGTAGGACTGAGAATAGGAACTCTGAATGTTGGTACTATGACAGGGAAAGGTAGAGAGCTGGCAGATATGATGGAGAGAAGGAAGGTGGATATACTGTGTGTACAGGAGACCAGGTGGAAGGGTAGCAAGGCTCGTAGTATAGGAGCAGGATTCAAGCTGTTTTATTATGGTGTGGATAGTAAGAGAAATGGGATAGGTGTGGTCCTGAAGGAGGAGTTTGTGAGGAATGTTCTGGAGGTGAAGAGAGTGTCAGACAGGGTGATGAGTCTGAAGTTAGAGCTTGAAGGGGTGATGTTGAATGTTGTTAGTGGTTATGCCCCACAGGTAGGTTGTGAGTTAGAGGAGAAAAAGAGATTCTGGAGTGAATTAGATGAGGTGATGGAGAGTATTCCCACGGGTGAGAGAGTGGTGATAGGAGCGGATTTTAATGGACATGTTGGTGAGGGGAACAGAGGTGATGAGGAGGTGATGGGCAAGTTTGGAGTTAAGAAAAGGAACCTTGAAGGACAGATGGTAGTGGACTTTGCTAAGAGGATGGACATGGCTGTGGTTAACACTTATTTTCAGAAGAGGGAGGAGCATAGAGTGACTTACAAGAGTGGAGGTAGGAGAACACAGGTAGACTACATCCTATGTAGAAGAGGCAATCTGAAAGAGATTAGTGACTGTAAAGTGGTAGTGGGAGAGAGTGTAGCCAGACAGCATAGGATGGTGGTGTGTAGGATGACTCTGATGGTCTGTAAGAAGAAGAGGTCAAAGATAGAGATAGAGAAGAAAACCAAGTGTTGGAAGCTGAAAAAGGAGGAATGTTGTGAGGAATTTAGACAGAAGTTCAGGCAGGCTCTGGGTGGTCAGGTAGTGCTGCCAGATGACTGGGAAGCTACAGCATAAGTGATCAGGGAGACAGGGAGAAAGGTGCTGGGTGTGTCATCTGGAAGTAGGAAAGAAGACAAGGAGACTTGGTGGTGGAATGAGGAAGTTCAGGATAGTATCCAGAGGAAGAGGTTAGCCAAGAAGAAGTGGGACATGGACAGGACTGAAGAGAATAGACAGGAATACAAGGAGTTACAGCGCAGAGTGAAGAGGGAGGTGTCTAAGGCCAAGCAGAAGGCATATGACATAGTAGATAAGATTAGAAAGGATGAAGTCAGGAAGGCTTTGAAGAGGATGAAAAGTGGAAAGGCAGTTGGTCCTGACGACATCCCAATGGAGGTCTGGAAGTGTCTGGGAGAGGCAGCAATGGAATTTTTAACTAGTTTGTTCAACAGGGTTTTAGAGAGTGAGAGGATGCCTGGGGAATGGAGAAGAAGCGTGTTAGTGCCGATCTTTAAGAATAAGGGTGACGTGCAGAGTTGCAGCAACTATAGGGGGATAAAGTTGATGAGCCATACAATGAAGCTATGGGAAAGAGTAGTGGAAGCTAGGTTAAGGAAGGTAGTGGAAATTTGTGAGCAGCAGTATGGCTTCATGCCCAGAAAGAGCACGACAGATGCAATTTTTGCTCTGAGAATTTTGATGGAGAAGTATAGGGATGGTCAGAGGGAGTTGCACTGTGTGTTTGTAGATTTGGAGAAAGCGTATGACAGGGTGCCAAGAGAAGAGCTGTGGTACTGTATGAGGAAGTCAGGAGTAGCAGAGAAGTATGTCAGAGTGGTGCAGGACATGTATGAGAGGAGCAGGACAGTGGTGAGGTGTGCTGTAGGTTAGACAGAGGAGTTCAAAGTGGAGGTGGGACTGCATCAGGGATCGGCTCTGAGCCCCCTCCTGTTTGCTATAGTGATGGACCAGTTGTCAGAGGAGGTCAGACAGGAGTCTCCTTGGACAATGATGTTTGCAGATGACATTGTGATCTGGAGTGAGAGCAGGGAGCAGGTGGAGGAAAACCTGGAGAGATGGAGGTTTGCGCTGGAGAGAAGAGGAATGAAGGTCAGTCGTAGTAAGACTGAGAACATGTGTGTGAATGAAAGGGAGGGAAGTGGAACAGTAAGGTTACAGGGTGAAGAGGTGAAGAAGGTACAGGAGTTTAAGTACTTGGGGTCAACAGTCCAGAGTAATGGAGAGTGTGGGAAAGAGGTAAAGAAGCGAGTGCAGGCAGGTTGGAATGGGTGGAGAAAGGTGTCGGGAGTTCTGTGTGATAGGAAAATATCAGCGAGAATCAAGGGGAAGGTGTACAGGACAGTGGTGAGACCGGCCATGCTGTATGGTTTAGAGACAGTGTCACTGAGGACGAGACAGGGGTCAGAGCTAGAGGTAGCAGAGCTGAAGATGTTGAGGTTCTCTTTGGGAGTGACAAGATTGGACAGGATTAGGAACGAGTACATCAGAGGGACAGCTCATGTTGGACGTTTGGGGGACAAAGTTAGGGAGGCCAGATTAAGATGGTTTGGACATGTTCAGAGGAGGGAGAGTGAGTATATTGGTAGGAGAATGCTGAACATGGAGCTGCCAGGCAGGAGGCAAAGAGGAAGGCCAAAGAGGAGGTATATGGATGGAATAAATGAGGATATGAAGCTAGTGGGTGCAAGGGTTGAGGATGCAGAAGATAGGGATAGGTGGTCGCTGTGGCGAGCCCTGAAGGGAAAAGCCGAAGAAGAAGAAGAAGAAGAAGAAGAAGAAGAAGAAGAAGAAGAAGAAGAAGAAGGATTAATCCGTTCTTAGCAATTATGGTTAACATTTTACATCGTCCTGTTCTCCAGATTGTCTCATTTACAGATATTTAGATCCAATAAAAACAGAATAAAACATGATGAGGTAGCTGTTATAGTAATAAATAATCCATGGTAAGGTAATGGCATGCATCTCAAAGTGCTTTATTTTGTTACCACCATGATTTGGCAATAATTACAGGATTTAGTTAAGTCCTTAATGGCTTAGATATTTGTAACAACGTTTTAAAAAATATTTTTAAAACACTTTTTGATGGAGGTGGGGGTTGACCAGAGATGTTTTTTCTAACCTCTTTACATCATACGCCAGCCTGAGTGTAATATGTAAATGTTGTTTGTTCAGAAATAATATTTTCTAACATTGTTGTCTTGGACCAAGGAAATTTTCATTCATTCATTCATTCATTCATTCTTTCTTTGAATGATTATTTTAGGCTTTCTGTCTTAGTCTTTCTTTTAAAAACTCATGGATAACCCATTTACTTTGTAATATTTGACAGAATCAAAGTTAATACATTAGGCCGTTAGTTAATTAGTTACATAACATTAGTTAATACAGTGATGGCTAGACGACTGGATCAGAGCATCTACAATGGTGTGAACAGTGGTGAACCGGTGACAGGCTCATGGGCGGCCAAGGCTCACTGATGCACGTGAGTAGTAAAGGCTGGCCCATGTGATCCGATCCAACAGACGAGCTACTGTTGCTCAAATTGCTGAAGAAGTTAATGCTGGTTCTGACAGAAAGGTGTCAGAATACACAGTGCATCACAGTTTATTGTGAATGGGGCTGCATAGACGCAGACCAGTCAGGGTGCCCATGCTGACCCCTGTGCACCTTCGACAATGGGCACGTGAGCATAAGAACTGGACCACGGAGCAGTCAAAAAAGGTGGCCTGGTCTGATGAATCACATTTTCTTTTACATCACGTGGATGGCCGGATGTGTGTGCGTTGCTTACCTGGGGAACACATGGCACCAGGATGCACTATGGAAAGAAGGCAAGCCGGTGGAGGCAGTGTCATGCTTTGGACAATGTTCTGCTGGGAAATATTGTGTCCTGCCATCCATGTGGATATTACTTTGACACGTACCACCTACCTAAGCATTGTTGCAGACCATGTACACCCTTTCATGGAAACAGTGAAAGGCTTCCCTGATGGCTGTGGTCTCTTTCAGCAGGATAATGCACCGTGCCACAAAGCAAAAATGGTTCAGGAATGGTTTGATGATCACAGCAACGAGTTTGAGGTGTGGCCTTCAAATTCCCCAGATCTCAATCCAATCGAGCGTCTGTGGGATGTGTTGGACAAACAACTCTGATCCATGGAGGCCCCACCTCGCAACTTACAAGACTTAAAGGATCTACTGCTAACATCTTGGTGCCAGATACCACAGCACACCTTCAGGGAGCTAATGGAGTCCATGCCTCTACGGGTCAGGGCTGTTTTGGCAGGTGGTCATAATGTTATGCCTAATCGCTGTATTTATCAGTAGTGAGGATTTCCTCCATGTACCTGTAGAGGCGCTATGGGAACGAGAAGCTTATAAAAAAGACTGGTTGACTCCCAAATGACTCTCTTATTATACACAGTGCACTAGGTAGGGTGGGCCAGATGTTGTTTTTATAGCCGATATCTAGTGCACATATAGAGCACAGAGAAGGCGTTTGAAATGCGGGTTTTGTTGCCGGATGTACGACATTTCTACTCGCGTCCCTAAAGCGTCTCGTTGCATGGAAACAGCCTTAACTGAAACTCACTGAGAGCTGAGAGATGGGCAGCTGATTCATTTATACATTTTTTTTTTTTTACAAAGGACATTATGATTACATTTTTTTCTACGTGTTGGTCTGTTTTTAGAGCTCTTGAACATGTTTTACTGTGATACGACACTTAAATACGAGCACGTTAGCTTACTAGCCGGTCCTGCTATATAAATAACGAAATGATAGCTAGCTAAAGCTAACTGTTGTGAGCTCAGTGACCAGAGATTTATGCAAATATCAAAAAAGTTGTTTTTTTTTTAATCTTCCCTGAAAGAGAGAGAGCGAGAAAGAGAAAGAGAGAGAGAATTCGTGTTCTCTCTCCAGGTTAGTGAACTAGTTACAGAAATCAGAGGATTAAATTTTATTCTAGGTAAATAACTAGCTGCCATATTAGCAGAGTTGGATATCCAAGTATCCACACTGACTGGGCTTCTTAGCTAGTTATCTAATACTGGAGCAGAACATGGCGAGTGATATGAAGCGCATTCCTGAGCTGGAGCAGGAGAAATATGACGCCGATGAGCAGGTGAAGATTATCTGTCTTGGGGACAGTGCAGTGGGGAAATCCAAGTAAGTGTTGTAGGGCTGGAATGATTCACGATTCGAATCGAATCACGAGTCATGATTCACCATTTGATTCAAATAACGGGACACGATTCGATTCACAACACTGATTATTTGATTCAATTCCATATCGATTCGCGATTCAATTCGATTCACGATACTGACGTCATGATAGGATTTGAGCCTCATAATATTTTCAACCAAATTATAATCTAGCAAAATATGACTGAAAATACTTCTTTTTATTTCTGAATACAGGCTTCTCGATTAAATTTGATTCACGATACTGACTTCATGATATGCTTTGATTCTCACAATATTTTCAACCAAATTATAATGCAGAAAAAATAAGACATTTATTTCTGAATTATAGACAATGCAGAAGCAGTGTATTTTACCTGTTTAAAACTAAAAGATATAAAGAAATAGAACTAACGCCTAAGTACCTGAATTTCAGTGCATCTTTCTAAGACACTGTAGATTGCAGTTACATGGTGGTGGTGTTCTCTGAAAGCTACTAAAGAGCTCTTTTTAATGGTTACACCCTGGTTGCGTAACCATATATTGCATGAAGGTTGTTGAGATCCGGATCATGATCATGTGACATGTGCATGCTATCTATGTACTGTAGATAACTTTGTGCTGTGTTGATCGGCACCTCTGGTGTGCAGACAGTGCCATTGCATTAAATACCTGTTGAAAAGCAGGAGAATTTCCATTATTGCATTGTGTCATACCCCTAAAGTGTTCACTTGTTACGCTGACTCACATAGTCACAGTTTAAACACTCCCACAATCCCATTTAAACACTGTTCAGTGTCTATATGGTTTGCACCTAAACCTGGATTAGCTAGATGTCCAGTTCACCTTTCAGTGTGAGACATGGCCATATTAAATATAGACAATATGATATTTTTTTTACTATATGGTAATGCAGAATGTAACTAAACATATTTACCTCTCTACATGGTCTGTTTTTCCCTTTGTGTGCCTCACAGGTTAATGGAAAGATTTCTTATGGATGGATAGTATCCTTTTCTATTCCTGTGCACTCTTCTTCTTGTTTTATATTCAATGTTTTTGTGAAACTTTTGTATAACTCCGGTTTGATCCTTAACATCTCTGTCAGTCGTCCACAGCAGCTGTCCACCTATGCCCTGACATTATACAAATACAGCACCACTATCAATGGCAAGTCTGTGCTGGTCGGTGAGTTATCCTGTTCTGCCTGCCTTTCTTACTGGGAGCTAAATGCATGTTATGTATGAAGTATAACACAGGTCTTGATTTATAGTCACAGCTTGTTGAAGAATGAAACCTTTTATATTTTGTTCAGAGCATCAGGAAATATTTATGTGGATGTGCTTCATATTGTCTTCTTATTATGGTCTTCGGTAACAGATTTCTGGGACACCGCTGGACAGGAGCGCTTTCAGAGCATGCACCCATCTTATTACCACAAAGCACATGCTTGCGTCATGGTGAAAACACATTTAACTCTCATATGTAACTCATAATCAACAAAGTGGTAGTAATAGTACAGGCCAGGGGTTCCCAAACCTTTTAAGAAAATGACACTAAGTGGACATTTTGTATTGTTTGCGACCCAGAGCCTTGACCACCCTAGATTTTCTTTTAAATTCCAGATTTATAACAGGACGGCTTTAACATTTGTAAAGTTTATTATGTCAGTAACATACGTCTGTTTAAGTTAGGTGACTAAAAACCAAAGGTATATTCCGTGCATTGATGTACCAGTCTAGTGAAATGTGTTGTAGGAAAATAATCCACACCGGGGTGGGGTAATACGGCCTGATGCCAAGCAGAAGAGTCTGGTTTATACTTGAAGCATGATTTTGTATGCGTATGCAGAATTAGCAGTAACGAGAGTAACATTAATATTCACACACTCATCTGTGTATCTTATGTACACTGACCAAGCATAACATTATGACCACCTGCCTAATATTGTGTTGGTCCTCCTTTTGCTGCCAAAACAGCCCTGACCCGTCATGCACTGTGTATTCTGTCACCCTTCTATCAGAACCAGCATTAACTTCTTCAGCAATGTGAGCAACAGTAGCTCATCTGTTGGATTGGACCACACGGGCCAGCCTTCTCTCCTCACGTGCATCAGAGAGCCTTGGCCATCCATGACCCTGTCGCTGGTTCACCACTGTTCCTTCCTTGGACCACTTTTGATAGATATTGACCACTGCAGACTGGGAACACCCCACAAGAGCTGCAGTTTTGGAGATGCTCTGATTCAGTTGTCCAGCCATTACAATTTGGCCCTTGTTAACTTGCTGCCTAATATATCCCACCCACTAACAGGTGCCATGATGAGGAGATAATCAGTCTTATTCACTTCACCTGTCACTGCTTATAATGGCTGATCGGTGTACCTTTAAAAGCGACATCAGCTTGATAGCACATTGGAACTAAATGATCCTTGTCTGTCTGTCTTTTTAAGTCAAACTACAAAATATTTAGTGATTTTATTCACAGTGATGCTAAACACACTGACAAGCTCTGTCTATCTTAAAACTTTCCATTAGTTCCATTCCAGTATTGTCATGAGTCTCAAACCAAAAACTTTAACCTTTAAAAAATAAAATAAAAGTCTGGTACACAAAACAGAGCTTTTGGTAGATTTGAAAGCAGCATGCCAGGTTTTAAAATTCAGAGACAAACTGTAGGAAACCCCGGGTAGTGTTGTTAATCAGTCTAGAATAGCACAGAAGTATATGATTCGAGACATAGAGCTAGGGTGTAGATGGATGGGGCAATTTTGTCAATTTTTATTGTTGATCTGTGCTAGTGCAGTGTGTACAATAACATGTACACTATTCATTTACACATGGCTTGCCTGTATATGACTCCGACATTATGGCTAACATTTCAAAATATTAGCAGACAAAAGCAACCTTATGTGGGGTCGTGACTGGTCTGGGAACCCCCTGGTGTAGGCACTATTGTAGGCAGTGTATTTATTTACACATATTCAGCAGAAATGAGCAGTATGTCAATATTTGATTATAGGTCTTTGATGTCCAGAGGAAAGTAACATACAAGAATCTTTCCAACTGGTATAAAGAGCTGAGAGAATACAGACCTGAAATTCCCTGCCTGGTGGTGGCTAATAAAATAGATGGTGAGGATAAGCTTAGCTTTTATTTAGAAGTTATTTCTAATGAATATGGGAAGTGTTTATATTTCTTGCCATGCTAACATGCATATTCCCCCCTTTCTCTTTCTCTTTCTCTTTCTCTTTCTCTCTCTCTCTCTCTCTCTCTCTCTCTCTCTCTCTCTCTCTCTCTCTCTCTCTCTCTCTCTCTCTCTCAAATCTGTGTTTGTGTGCTGTGTGAAAGCTGACATGAGAGTGACACAGAAGAGTTTTAACTTTGCCAAGAAGCAGGGACTACCTTTCTACTTCGTATCTGCTGCTGATGGAACGAACGTGGTCAAGGTGCGATTCAAACTCATTTGAAGGTGTTGAATTATTTTCTATAAGAGCAGCTCTGATAGTAACACTGGCTGCAAGACAAATCACAGGTTTATATTAATGTGTGCAATTTAATACAGTATGTTATGGTATCTATAGTAACAACTTACACAGGGATTTGTAAAGTGGATGCTTCAAATACTGTGATTTATTGAACAAAAAACATGTATAAATATATATTTCTCAGTTGAAGCTTTCTGTTAAATAAATAAATAAATAAATAAATAAATAAATAAATAAATTTGAGAAGAATTTTCCACTTGGGGAAAGTGCACTGTGGTGTCCCAGTTATGTGACAAGCGACATGTTTTTGATATGATGAGAGAGAAAATAACAGATGTTAGAGAGAGAATGCCTTTATAACTGGTATAATGTAAAAACGATGATAATGTGGACTAACTTATGGATGTTCCATGACATTATCCTCATAAATCACATCATTCTTTAATACAGTGTATTAAAGTACATTGCTGTGGTGTAAGAGGAATAAAACACTTTGGGACCTGCTAGCAGCAAACAAAAATGATTTTATTCCTTACATAAGGTTAATGATGATTTTACTTAGACTCTTTACACACCTGAACAAATGAACTATAATCATTAGTGCACTTAAAGGTTTTTTTTTTTTTTTTAACCTTAAATAATGGAAATGAAAGAATCAACAGCAACAACATCAAGAAGAATTGTAATGATTCAGGAAGCCATCTTTGTTCCCTTCCCTGTCGATAAAAATGCAAAATCTAATTTCAGATCAGATGATCCCTGTATCTAACATGCTGCTAAAACAGATTCTCATTGTGAAGAGGATTTTCTTTTCTAACGTGTCAGCCACCTAACATGAATTTTGATTGTTTGAATGACATTTACATTGTGACTCATTCTTCTTCTTTCGGCTTTTCCCTTCAGGGGTCTCCACAGCGAATCATCTATCTCCACCTATCCCTATCTTCTGCATCCTCAACACTTGCACCCACTAGCTTCATATCCTCATTAATTCCATCCATATACCTCCTCTTTGGCCTTCCTCTTTGCCTCCTGCCTGGCAGCTCCATGTCCAACATTCTCCTACCAATATACTCACTCTCCCTCCTCTGAACATGTCCAAACCATATTAATCTGGCCTCCCTAACTTTGTCCCCCAAACGTCCAACATGAGCTGTCCCTCTGATGTACTCGTTCCTTGCATTGTGACTCATTAATGATCCTAAATCTTCCTGCAGGTTTTCAAAGATGCTATAAACATGGCTTTGTCTTACAAGAAGAACTCCAGCGACTTTATGGATGTGGTCATGAGAGAACTGGAGGTATGTGTCTCAGCTGTATTATTTCTAATCGTGTTGCTGTATTTTACAGTGATGGATTGCTTATTTATTCAACACAGAACTTTGATTTGGAGGGGAAAGAAGAATCAGCTGATGAAGACGAAGAAGAGGGAAAAGCAGACTGACGAACTTGGTGTGCGGTGGGAGCTGAACGGTTTGCTTTGGGATTAAAATCACGGCTGCTCACCAACTGTCCTGAAGAGTTTACAAGCTGTACATAACAAAAATGAAACCAGTTGGGACAAAGCTCTACCTCATGTGTTCGATCCATCTCTGTGACCTGCTACATTGAATATTCAGTGCATAGACTGCGCATGTAATCAATTCTTGTGTGGCTTTAGGTCTTAGAAACATACTATACAAGAAGAGTGTAGGTATTATAGGTATAGTGATGTGTGGGTTTTTCACAGATATTTCATATTCTGGACGCAGCTGTTTAAGAAGGAGAGTGGGCAGCCGTGGTGTAATCTCACACTGTGTATGTGTGTGTGTAAATACGTAGCAGTGAAGAGAGACCCTGCTATTTTATGTTTTTTTTTTTTCTCATTAGTGATATAACAGTGGAAAACTTTGATAACACTATTGACATTTTGCATTATTTTTGTAGTATTTATATTGTGGAAATTTATGTTACTTGAATCACATTTTTAATTTTTTTTTTCCATTACATGATAATTCAGATCCAGCGTTATTAGAAGGATGTATAAATAGCTCATCGTTTTGCACAAACTGTGAAAAGAGTGTGAAAAGATGTGGCTGGTTGTAGAAATCACACACACACACACACATTGTCTTCTGTCCGATGTGACGTTTAAGTAAATAGGAAAAGAAATATTTGTGTACTGTGTGTGTGTAAATGGAATTGGACATGCACTCGTATTGTGGCAGCATATTAACACATGTGCTGCAATTAAACACTGTTGCTTTTATTTAGCTCTTGTGTATGGTGTGGCTTGATGTCCTGTGGGCTGTCTGTGACAATATAATCAGCACTGTTCGCACCGTCAGACCGCGTAATCGGAGGTACTGTGGCAAACCTAGTTTAGAGTGAGTTTATGTTTTAGTTAGTCTTACAGTGCTGCATTATCATGTAGTGTCATGTTTGTTACTCACTTTAGAGTCCAGGGTGAAATCTGTCAAATGACTTGTTACCTGGAACTGACACACTCGTACTAAAAATACATTTTTCAGAGTAAAATGCTCAAGAAAAAAAAAAAAAGATAACCAGTGCATTTCTTGCCATTTTTATTGTGCTTTTGTTGGTCAGGAAACGAGTGACAACTCTACAGAGCATGGTAATGTTAATGATGTCGGTTTATTTAACATTTCCCCCAACCGATCTTGTTAAATATAGTAAAGTTACAAAGAAATCATTTCCATTCTCTTTTTTTCGTGGATCAAATTCGTCTTGTATCTGAGGCGCATAACTGAAGAGGAAGAGAAGGCTTTTAAAGGTAGCTATCTAATGCAGTCACTCACTCAAAGGCTTACTGGAATTCAGCCGAAACAAAACTGATATTCAAACAACATGAAAAGCCCATAAACTAGATCGATTACAAGTAACGCTCTCTACAAAACATAAAAGTTTATCTGATGTCTTACTGACTAAGAAAATAAAAGTGCACTAAACATGATAGGAAATGTCTGGAGTTCTCAAGATTTCCAGGAGATGGCACCAAAAGTGCTGAGTCTAACAGCTTTAAATCTCAACAGAACTAGTGTCAATGAATAGCTAGAAACTAATCACTTTTTGGCACATTGTTATTTTTTCTTTTAATCTTTCACTTTTTAATTACTAAGCACTCCATATAGACACAAACACAAAAGTAAATATCCCAAAATTTGGAACGGGGATGAGAAGAGTGATTGGATATGAATATGGCTGACAAATAAAAAAAGAAAAAGGAAAAAAAGGAGACTAATGATGAGCGTCGCACAAAGTCTCAGAGTGTCAGAGATGAGCCGAACTACATCAGTTACAGACACTAATCATCTCTCACTCTGAGGAAGAGCCCTGTATGAGACAATCATATGCCAAACATTTGTACATCTTACTTTTAATTGCACGACCAAATTAAAATGACTTCTGAAATAATGAATTAAATAAATGGACTAAATGTCAAGATTTATTTCGATCCGAGAAGATCCGAAATCAATGTTAATGCATATCTTCAAGTCTCATAAAGGCTCAATGACGATTTGCGGTGTTGAACATGAATGTAAGTCACAGTTTTCTCAGGGTCCTGATTCTAAACCTAATTTTCCTTGGTGCCATTCTAGCTTTAAATTGACTTATGCAATCAGGTATAATTACATTAATCAAATTTCCGTAGTTCTGTTCACTGCTCACTCCACTCCTTGTTGGTGAATTCATTTATTGGGAAGTTTTAAGACATGAGTTTAAATTCCCTGCATTCCTTTATAAAATAATCTTCTCCGATTAAATTATCTGATAATATAATAATAATCTTCTCTACTGTTTGAAAATCGTGAGGTTTAGATGTCCCTACTCTCACAAGCCATCCTGCAAGCATACACAAGTGTGCACAAGGACCTCCTACATACAGAAACGGGTAATTTGTCAGACATTGCAACGAACCAACCACAGACCTTTTCTTGTAATTCACTGGACCATGTCGCCGCTAATTCAAAGAAAACCGTTTAATAACTTTTAAAGGCATGATTTAACTTGTTCCTGTTGAAGACATGAACATCGGAATGTGATTAAAACAAAGTGCGGCAAACGACGCTCAAAGTTCGTGAAGCTTTGTAGCTCGTCGATGGAGCGTGTGAGGCTAAAACCAGCTTTTCCCATTCCCTTCTCAAGCCTTGTTATTTGTCAAATATCCCTCTTTCCAAGTCCTTCAAAAATAACTGAGGTGAGGCTAGATTAATGACTGCCACAAAGCCAGTCTCCACTCAGGCCTGTCTGCTAGAAGGGCACAGCGAAAGGAGCCGAGGTTTAGATCTGGACTCAGCCAATGTGATGAAAGGTGGTGACTCTGAAATGATACAGCTGCCAGAAAAGAGGTCTTACAACACAGTGTTCTTTCCTGGTGCGAGGGGCATGGCTCCAAAAAGCTTCATCAGAAACACGAACTGATTCTTCAGTTCTCCTTGGCTGCATATAGATAGTGAGTTCTGACGTATTCACTACTTCTGTGTGTGTTCAGTGTGGGTTTTTAATAGCAGAGATAAAGTGTTTGAGTTTGTGGTTTGAATGCACACACGCACACACATACACAGACAGACACACAGCTGTCCACTGTATGCACATTTGTTAGTTTTTATTCAGATCCCTTCCTTCTTTCTTGTAGTATGTGTTAAACAGATATCAGATGTGTTTTCGGAGCAGGAGGATGGCGGGATGGAGGAAAGTGCAGACAGAGACATGAGAATGGATGGCTTGAATGCTAGCACCTTGTTTTGTGCAAATCATCCCCAAACTCAGTCCATACAAAGAATAAAATCTTTTCACCTTTTTCCACAGGTGGTTAACTATGCATATATGCCAAACATTCATATATAGATCTATATATTTTTTGAATTTTTAAAAATTTATATTAAAACTATCATATGTACATTGCTTGTGATTGATATAAAAAAACAAATAATTCATAATTTGTCCATATATACAGTTATAAGTTTGGAAAGGACTGTTTTTTTGTCAGTTCAACCCTTTTAGTCATTCTAAAATTCATTCTAAGTTTAATTGGTAAAAATTATTCTAAGCATTATATTTCACAAGCTACAAAATCCACATACTATGGGGCTTAACAGAAAACCGATAAAAACCAAAAAAAAAACAAAAACAAAAACAAAAAACCCAAATAAACTGCCCAAATGCTTCAGTGCTTAGAGTTGAAGAGCCCCTGAGCCACACAAGCCCCTGTGTAGTGGCACAGAAAATCTCTTACAATTATAGAGTCTGTCTTCTTCTTCTTTTTTTTTTTTTTTTTTTAAATTGTTCACCATCTCCCAGTAGCACACAGCTGAGCTACCATGTATGGGAAACATGTGTCTTGTCCCACAGTGGCCCCATCGTAACACACACAAACACACACAGACACACGCACTTTTTATTGCACAGCTCATTTCTGATTCACCAAATTAAAGATGGTTTAGAGTTTGAATAAAATTTGATATGGAGGAGTTTTAATGTGTGTAAGTGCATGAAGAGCTGTTAACAGCATGACCGAGGTGTCAAGTACTTTGTAGTGTGTATTTTTGTGTGAGATGGGGGTCAGTCACACGCACTGACCACTGTGGGCTGCCCTAATTGTAGACGGAAGACCGAGTTTTTTAAAACCACAATAAACCCATAAAGTAAGAAAAAAAGGGCATGGTACAATTCACTGTTAACAAATCTGATAGCTGTCACACTGTCTCATGTGACATTCATGCTACAGTCCATAAAAGGATGAACATTAGGAAAAATCGACAGTGTCTTTAAATAGAATACCATATATAACTTTAATATTTATGACAAAATGTTATTCATATATATCTATATACTTTTCAAATATATATATATGTATATAACTGGTAAAAATGAATAAATTATTGATGGAATTCACATCATCTAAGGGGGAGAGACTAGTGCAGTTGTGCACAGTTCATGTGTGTTCTCTGCCTCTCCTTTTTCAAAGCTATGTAAATACATTGAGATATCCTATTTAACGTCACATTCCCTTTGGTCCCCCAAAGGAAAAGTCTGATTATGAAAAAAAAGCCACTAGTGTTGGTTTAACATTCTCCAGGTATATGTTCCTCAGCCAGAAGGGGGCAGGCGGAAAGTAGAGACAACCCGGCCACGCCCACTCTGCTCATCCTCTACAAAATATTCAGAAAGGCAACTGAACTTCCTTCATCCAACATCATGCCTCCTTTCTTTTTTTTTTTCTTTTTTTAAGCAAATATGGTAGCTAGTGTTTTCCCGGTAGAGCAAGGGTACAGGAAGAGAGGAAAGCAAACATTCAAATAAAACCTTTACTGAAATGGAGCTTCTATATATTTTTGCATTTCACAGCCCATTATACGCTGGCTAATTGACTGCTAATTGTGTGATGGGGAGGAATTTGGTAATTGCTACTAAATAAATTGGGCTTACTTCCATGGAACCAATAATGATAACTCACAAATTAAACCCCAAAATGAAAAACAACAACAAAAAAAAAAACAAAGACAGAACTTTAGTGAGACTAGCTACAGACAGAGCGGGGTGAGGGGTCACCTTTCCAGCAGCTGCTTTAAGGCGCGTTCAATGTTCATACGATGGCCAACACGTGTCACACCCAGCTCGGCAAAGTCTTCTTTAGTGAGGGCTGGGAGATGGGAGCCCTCAATCTCGTGCTCCTGGAAGCGCTCACGGTGCTCAGCCAGATTAATGCTGGAAAGCCAGTCACCCACATCGTACTTGTTCCACAGGTGTAGGGGTTTCTGGTGGAAGGGGCGCAGTGTAAGGAGTGGTGAGGGCACACCAGGGGAGTGTCCAGGTGAGGGAGAGCGGCTCCTGCCGCTAGAGCTCCTCATGACGAAACGCACCTCCTTTGGCTCATGGGGTAGGCTGAGGCTGGAGGATTTCAGGATGGTGGGGGCCGTGGTGGGCGAGGTAGCCAGGCCGAAGCCTCGTATGGGTCCGAGTGGATCTGAACGATCTGGGGAAGCAGAGCCAGGGCTGGTTGTCCGACGGGTCATTGGGTAACGACTGCCTGGTCTTATGGTGTACGTGGTGCCGTAACTTCGCTGAGAGATGGTGTGGAGTTCCCCTAGACTGCTGAAAAGTCTGAAGGATAGAAAAAAAGGGATAAAAAGAAAAAGAGCACAAAGTGAGGATTCTGTGAAGCAACACTGGAAAGAGCCCAATGAGTTCATTCTCTTCCATTTTAATTTGTAGTGGCTCCTTCCTGCAGCATGCAACAACCTCCATGTATGAATCATGAGTCAAAACAGTTAATTTAAGTCAGCAACACTTAATTAAGTTAGCCAGAGACACGGTAAACGCATTAACACTGTGTTAGTGTGAAGCTTCATTAATGCGTTTAGCTGGAACACAAGCAAGAGTTCTACAGAGTCCAGAACAGAAAGAGTGAGCCACTATAGAAATGACAAGAAACTGAACACCCAGCAAAATCCAAAGACATCAATTTCCCATCTCACAGATTTAGAAATCCTTTTATGCTCCTAAGGCTGATGGTAGCTTAACACTCACATTAAATGTAACGGTTCAAATTGTCTCTTTTAAATGTCTATCTGTGCTTGAACAGTCAGGTACTGGCATTTGTTTAACATTTCGAGAGGGCAGATGAATCAGTGTAAGTCTTTTCTAAACAATAAAATATTCATTCATTGTCTACCGCTTAGCCGAACTATACTCGGGTCACGGGGAGCCTGTGCCTATCTCAGGCGTCATTGGGCATCACAGCAGGATACACCCTGGACAGAGTGCCAACCCATCGCAGGGCACACACACACTCTCATTCACTCACACACTGCGGACAATTTAGAGATGCCAATCAACCTACCACGCATGTCTTTGGACTGGGGGAGGAAACCCCTGAGGCACAGGGAGAACATGCAAACTCCACACACACGGTGGAGGCGGGAATCGAATCCCCAACCCTGGAGGTGTGAGGCAAACGTGCTAACCACTAAGCCACCGTGCCCCCCACAATAAAATATTAAAGTAAGAAAAATATTTAAGTGAACTCCACCTGCTTCTACACTGTACTGATATCGTTTCCTCACTTCTCCTTTAATAATTCCGTGAAAAGTAAAGTGAAGAACAACTAACCTCATTGGCATAAAAGTGAGATGTACAACTCATATTGATTAGATCACGATGTTAGAGATGAGATGTTGAACCTGATACAATGGTCAATAAGAGTGAGTGTGGCCAATGAGAATGAATAAACTGGTAGCTCAGTGTATAGCATCTATATATGGAAATATGTATATGCTATATGGAAAAGTAGACAAAAGGATCTGAATTTAAACGTACATTTTCTGTTATTTAAGCCTCTTGATTTAAACTTTAGGGACGTAAGTATGAAGGTAAATAATTTAGGATTTTAAAAGAAAATATATGTACAGTAAATGTTAGTTAAAATGGGTACAGTTATTTGCCTGTAATACTAATTAATTCAAATTCAGTTCTTTTTGTCTTTTTTGAAGACAATCAAGCAAACGTGACATGCATCAGCTGAGCAGCCCACAGACCTGTCCGTCTGACTGTGGATAAAGCCTAGAGTGAGAATGAGAGAGAGAGAGAGAGAGAGAGAGAGAGAGAGAGAGAGAGAGAGAGAGAGAGAGAGAGAGAGAGAGAGAGAGAGAGAGAGAGAGAGAGAGAAAGCAAAGCAAAGCGAGGAGGAGGAGGAGGAGGAGGAGGAGGAGGAGGAGGAGGAGGAGGAGGAGGAGGAGGAGGAGGATGGCAAGCTCAGCCTTCATATTACTGAACACACGGTCCCCAAATAAATAGAGTGAGTCTGGAACTGTCACACAACAAATGTGGCCTGCTTATGACTAATCACAACATGCATGTATTGTCCGTCTGTTATTACAGAACACCTTATTGTTTAAAACATAATTTCAGAAAAGTCTACACCTCAATCTTCATTTCTCTCTCACAGAGAAATGTGGCTGCTTTTCTAGTTGGCAAATGACCTTGAAGGACCAAGTGTTAAGTAATATGTGGCAACTAAAAGCAAACTAACAGAAGCTGAAATATTGTTCTTTTCTCCTTAATTACAGAGCACAATCTCTGAGGTATTATCTGAATTGTAAGATTAGACGTGAACATGTAGGATGAATTGAGGTGAGTAGCCAGTGAGACGTATGGTTGAAGAAAGAGGAGGAGATGAGGTAAAGGTGGGCTGCCAAGGGCTCGAGAAAGAAAGAGATGAGATGATGCATGCGCACTTACACAGTTGCCCGGCCCTCCGGGGCTTAGCCTCAGATTCAGTTCTAGACAGAGCAGCGTGGCATGCAGAGAGAGGGAGAGAGTGAGTGAAGGAGAAGAGAGAGAGAGAGAGAGAGAGAGAGAAGAGAGAGAGAGAGAGAGAGAGAGAGAGAGAGAGAGAGAGCGAGCGAGAGCGAGAGAGGGAGAGGGAGAGAGAGGGAGAGAGAGAAAGAGAGAGACAGAGGCAGAGGCAATGACAAACAAAGAGCGATTGGTTAGCATCAGTCCATGAGAGAGCAGAACCAGACAAACACTTCACATTAAAAATGTCAACCAAATAAAAGCCATGAGACGAATCAGCAGCTGGCCCCAGACTTCACTTTCTCACTGAGAATTCTGTGACATGGTCTGGCTAAGTGGTTTATTTTAAATGACCTTAAACATCAACATGTACATTTTTTTCAACAAGTGTCTAGGGCCAGGTGCCATTATGATTAAAAAAAAGAAGAAGCCATAGTAACAAATAAATGTACAAGGCATATTACAAATATGAGAGCAGCATTGTTTTCTAGAGAGAAGCTCAAGCGGTGACAGTAGGAGAGTTAGGAATGATTCAAAGAGCTGCAGGTCGGAGTTCAGCATGAGCGTAAAACATATCCCAAATCCCACTGTGAACAAGCACTGTGCTAGATATGAGTTAGTAGCAGAGAGCACAAGGATAGAGTAATAGCAGTGGACCACTGTCTGCACAGTACAGATATAACTGACTGATGCTAATGAAGATGAGACATCACGAAAGGTACCTACACGTGTCTGGCCCTCTGACATTAGAGGTATATAGTATATTTGTATATATAATTAATATTGGTCCAGGTCAAGTTTTTAAACAGTGGAACAGTGTAGTGTGATTTGTTTACTGAGAGAAACAATGAATTGGGTCAGTAGAAGAAGTTAGAATCACTCAGGAGAGATCAGGGGGTGATATCATACACGCCTCCAGGTTCTCTGTTACCATGTACACACTCCACAGTGAGGGACAGAAGAGCATCTACTATCTACCCCCTTTCCTTTGCCAACTCTCTCACACAAAAGGTATGGACAGAAACAGTGCATCATGAGAGCACACTTTTAGTCTTACGTAAAACAAGTTCAATCAAGATTTGAGACAACGTGCTTGTGGAGTGTCCAAGAGCCAACAGAGACTTGGAGGACATGAGTACTAAAATCACAGGGTCAGAAGGGGTTATTCCATTAATGTGGGATTAGTGGATAGGTTGTTTGAAACGAGAAAAGAATAATAATGAGGTTGGATTTACCCTAGTGACTAAAAGCTAAGGTTTAGTCTCTTCCATGTCCTTGTCACATCTGTAGAAATATAAAGGGCTTCAGTTGAATTTCAGTATATTAGCAGAAAACAACATAAGTTGTGCTTTATAAAGAAAATACACATTTTTCTCTTGACTGTTGTACGTACTGAATTAGCGTATTAGTCTCTACAGAGGATGTGCTTTGGGTATTTTCTCTACAGGTCCTACACTGGTCTACAGGTTCTACAGCGACAGACTATCATTAACTTACCAGCAACTGTCGTGCGTTGAAACACGGCTGATGCTCCAAACTTCTCAGTGAAATAAAACAATTTGAATGTTAGGATATATTGTATCCTGAGAAGCATGAGTCACTCTGTAATGTTAGCACACCATATAAAAATAAACCCTATAACCTCTTTGTGCTGTTTTGATGATTGAGATATTATAAAGCTTCAATTTCAGTCAAAGGCCAAGCGTCATGTCATGTAAAGTTAAATATTTTATATATATATAAATATTTTAAATATGTGGTATGCTGTGATTTATGCTGTCATATTTATGCTGTATCTTTATCATATAGTACATTACCATTTTATAGTGTTGACCAAATTCTCGCTGGAAAATTATACTGTCTTGAAAGTGCACTATATTATTATCCATAGACTACCGTAAATCCAGTGTATAATCCATGCACATTATGCATAGTGCATTCCGTAGTAATTCCTTTCAGCTTGACGTTTATGCATCAGGATGAATACTGCAGCAGCCAACTTTGTCTTTAAATCAAAATAAAATGTGTGTTGTTTAATGGGTCAACAATTCAGAAGGCATGATTTAGTTGTTTTGTTTTTTTTCCACAGACCACTTCTGTATTTTTGTGATTTAAGATGCGGATTATGTGTTTCTGGAGTGCTGTCTGAATTAAAGTCTGGTGCCTCTCACTGTTGCCATGAACAGAGCAGTCTGTAGAAATAGTGAATGCAGACACAGCAAAAATAATAATAAATAACACAAACACAGCACAAAAAAGAATTTTGAAAATTTCATTAAAAAAAAAAAATCTATAATATTAAATATGGCGAGCCAAATTTACAGAGGTTCTTAACATAGTGGTTCTCAACCCTGATCCAGGAGAAAAACTGCATATTTTGTGGTTTTCCATCCTCTAACATACTTGTATCCAACTAATCAGCTAATGAACAGGCTAATCGTGAGTGGACAAGACCATGGCTGAGAACCACTGAATGCCACTGCAGCATAGTGTAATGTGTGTGGTGTGTCTGGATGAGTGCTATTTATGGCTTGGTAGTTATAATAAATGCAAACCCCAATTCTCCTAGTATGTCTGTTTTTAAATCAGCAGTAGTGCCCTACAGACAAAAGAGGATCAGAATTATTCTGATGTGCTAACATCACTAAGAAGTAGCTAAGGCAATATCAAATAACAAATGATAATGCACAGATCTTTGATAATCAGCATAGCACCAGCCAAAAATAGCATTTGTGCTAAACTGTAATTCTTCATCTGTCACAAACTATATCTGGCAGGCCACTAGGTGCAGTCATAGCAATTAGTGCTTGACTTTGAAACACCTTTAAGAATCTATGCTCTAGAATTAATGATGGTGAATACTAAAAGGCTGCATGGGGGATGAGCAAAAGGACTGCTAAGAAAATACAACCAAAACCCTCCCATAAGATGCCTGTCAGTCAAAAATTATACTTGAACAAAAATTTATGCTTTCAAACTGTTTAAAATAGTAATACACAAATGACATCTTACAATTCAATGTTACAGCAATGTTGATACAACATTTAAATATACTTTCAAACATTTGCCTCATGGAGGATGGAGCACATTTTATCATCCTCTCTAGAAATGAGAAGAGGAATGCTTTAGCTCTTAGAGTACCAGCAGGCCGACATATCTGACTTTGTACTTGTCATACAACAGAGTCATAAAGTCCACACACTGTATTAGGCTTTATGAACTGACAAAATGTAACAGTTTATGTTTTGGGCATTGGGCTATGGTGCATGGAAATGAATATAGAAACTATTGGAACTATAAACTTAATAAAACTTAAACAAACCAACAAATGAATGAATAAATAAACCAATATTGCTATGTCAAAAAAACTTACTTATGAATAAACAAAACATACACCTCTGTTATTACATGCCTGTAAGCAAGATAACGTCTGCTGCAGTGTCCTGATATCAGAAAAACTTCACTTCTTCATCATTTTCTTATATCAAGACACTGCATTGAGTATTATCTCTTACTGAGCGCCAGATGTCATGAGCAGGAGTGGAAAATACTTGGGTGAATGTACTGTGTTACTAAAGTATTAATTTGGGGTGAGTATATTTTACTTTAGTGTTTCTGAAATTTTGAATATTTGTATTTTTGCTCAGTTACATTAACAAGAAAAAGGCATGCTTTTTACTCCTTACATTTTTATTAAGACTTTCATAGTACTCATTACAAAGCTGGAAGGTCTAATCTTTTCTGGTGCAGCCAACAGTATATTATACATCAATCAACTCTACTCTTTGTATATTGTTACCAGCAGACCTAAAGATTAAATCATGTGCTGAACAAAAATGGAATAGTTGCTTTTAAACAACCACCAAAAATCTTCTGATCACATCTTCTAACAGTTTTATTTGAATAGTATAGTCCTTTGGACTTTGGCACATCATCTGTACATTCACTTAAGAACAATTTCCTAGTACTTTTCCGACCCCTGGTCATGAGCCATTGTCCAGTCAAAGTCCAGTCAAGTTATCCAGTTAAGTAAGCCAGTTAACTCATATTAAAAATGATTATAATTACAAAAAGTCATGATTAATTAATTTAATTACACAAGTAAATTACCCATTACACATTTCTGCTTAATTTGTAAATGCCCAAACCTGTTAGAATGGTTTACACAAACAAAAACCATACTCAAGCAAACTGTTGCTGCACAGTGACATAATAACCAGTGAATTACAAAATGTTCATGGGAAAGCTTCAGGGCAAAAAAAAAAAAAAACTATTATTAGCTCTACAATATTAAGCACACTACTCACCTGGCACCGGCCACAGGTGACTTGCGACCAGGGTCGAGTGAGCCTATGAGTGGCTCTTCACCGAGTGAGCATGTATCCTTGTTGAGCTGCTGCAGTCTGGAGCTGAGCTCACTTATCACAGTGGGTTTGCCTTCCTCTGCGCCTGCAAGCGGACGGGGTTCTATGGGGTCCCCCCATAGCTTGGAGCGTCTGTGGAAGAGGTAGCGGGGTCTTGTTGGGCCCGAGGTCCCCGTGGCAGCAGCCAGCGCTGCTGCATGCTGCTGTGAGAGCAGCTCACTATCCGAGGACTGTTTGAGCAGTGGGTCCCTGAACGTTACTGGGCCCTTGCTGAGCTGAGACTTGAGCTTTGGCTTTGGAGGCACTGGCGGCTTATCAAGGATGAAGGTCTGGCCGTCGGCATGGGACGTGTAGGTGTCAGTGGGTTCACCACTCTCTGAGGATAGGGTGGACATGCTGGAGACAGTGGAGATGGTACTCGTGGTCTCCAGATGGTGATCGCTGGAGCTGCGAGTGTCCACCTCCTCTACTCCAGAGTCAGCAGCAGACTCTGGGCCCAGGTGGGGCTCAGATGGCTTCCCTGAGGCTGCTGGTGGACCGCTGGTGGCAGGGGCCTGTGCTGCTGTAGCGGCTGCAGGTGGAGGGGTGGGACCTGTGACTGGAGATGGTTCTGAGGGGGTCACTAGCTTGGCTGTTGAAGGAGTAGCAGGAGCTGCAGGTGCCTTCACTTGGAGACCATTTGCAAATTCATCTGGTGGAGGAACCACACCAATTTTGCGCAGTTCCTCCCGTGTCTCCTCATCACTAGAGGACAGCATGGCAGGTGGTAAGGTAACAGAGTAAGGCTCCACATCTTCCTCTGAGCTTCCCTGGGCCAGGGTTTTATCTGAAGATGGGCTAGAGGATGCCTGGGGTGTTTTATCAGAGGATGGACTAGTGGGTGCTTGGGGAGTTGAGGTTGTGGCAGGCGTTGGTGTGGAGGGTGATTCTGGGCTGGGAGACTTGGTCCGCTTGATTTCAGCTAACGTGGTTTTTGGGCTCTCTGAAATGATGCTTTTGGGAGGAGGGGAGACATGTTCTGGGCCCAGTCCTACTGCCTGCCCATTGCTGGTTGCATGAACCATAATAAGCCCAGCAGTCTTATGCTGTGATGTGTCCATGATACTGATGATCATGCTCTTTTTGTCTTCTAGCTTCCTCTCCTCTTTCTTCTCGATTCCCATCTCTGTTACTTTTCTTGTGGTTGTTGGTGTCCCCCAAGAGATCTTGCTAGTGGGGGTGGATGTGTAGCTCCTTTTTTCTCCAGGGGAAAAGGACAGTGATGCAATATCCCTCTCACCCTCAGCCTCTTTGGTCTGGGTGTCCATGAAAAGCACCCCACCAGCAGCCTCATGCTTAGTCCTAGGCTCAGGGCTGCTAGCAGGGGATTGGCTCTGGGAAGTTAAAGCCCGTTCCCTTGCGGCCAGCGCAAGTGCCAAAGGGGAGTTGGGGTCAAGGGGCTTCCCTGTCAGTGGGTGAATAAAAGTTGTGCCACTTGGAGAGGGTCGTAGTGCCAGGGCAGGTGGAGGCAGCTGACCGAGTTCACTGGTGAGCAGGCGTTCGTCAACCGAATGAGACTGTGTGAGTAAGGGGGATTCCAGCGGTGTGGCTGAGCTGCCTTCCATGGTGCCCACAGACAGGAATACTGTGGATTTTCGTCGATCTTCAAGACGCTGCTCCCTGTCCTTGACAGCACCGGCAATTGCAGCAGCAAAATGCCCTTTTCCCTGCAGCAGACCATCAGCTTGAGCTCGACTGCGCTCCTGTAGCAGCTGCTGCTGGTAGTACTCTGCCCTGCTAGTATGGTGAGCTGCCAGTCGGCCTGTGGGTGAATGCTCCCTGGAGTGGACTGAAGCCAGTGCCAGCGAGGCTCGCTCTTGGGCATCTTCCACTTGTAGTTGCTTTACTAGTGGGCTTTTCCTGCGCTGGGGCTTGCTGGGTGGTGGGGTGTACAATCCCATGCTGAACTGGCCAACGTTAGCATAAGGGTTATCAATAACACGTCCTTTGCGCTTGATTCTCTCTGGTGGGGTGGAGGCTGGGCCAGGCCGGGGGATGTCTGTGGGCTCTATAGAATGGTGGGATGAGTCCTGCAAGAGAATCATGGAACGGGCCTTCTTCTGTCGATCTATGTGGGCACTGTGGCGCGGGGGTTCATACAGTTCAGCGGACATGGTCTGCGGTAGCCCATGCAGTCGGGGCTCAGTGCCTGGCTTAAAGCTGGAGCGACTGGGGTCATGAACACGGCTAGGAGGAGGGGGTGGGCAGAAAGGTGGAGGTGGACCCATTTCCAGGTAGTAGAGTGAGGGTGGAGGAGGTGGTGCTGTCTGAGGTGGAGGAGGGATATTGTGACTGTCTCTCAGAGTGTCTGTCATCGAGGAGCTCCGTGGAAACCTATGCTCTGCCGCCAGGGCAGACAGCCGGTCCTCCTCAGAAGCTCCTGTACAGACAAACACAGAAAACCAAAAAGAGCTCAGTTCTTTCAGCACACACTGGATCACCATTTCCAACAGTTATCATATTTTCTCATTAAGTCATGACATTAATAAGTCGTGACATTACAGCAACTGATATAATAATAAAGAGAAATCAGTCAAAATTAGTGGACAAGACTAAAAAAAAAAAATAAAAAAAAAAAAAGGTAAAATCTGTATAAGAGAAAAAAGAAATGTATAAATCCTTAAAAGAAAAAAGATTACCGAATGACTTGGTTCTGGACATGCCTTTGGGCAGCTGAATGTGAGCTTTTTCCAGTGCTGGATGAACAGAACCATGGAGAGCAAGACCTTGCCGCTCGAAAAGAGACTACACATGCAAACAATTGTTATCGCACAGTTATGTTATATTATATTATATATAACAGTGTATATATAACTATCTATAATAAATATCTAAAAACAAAACAGTCTTGTGTTTTCTTTGCTAAGTCATGCAAAACAGCTTAGTAGCATAATTGCGAACATCTCTAATGTATCTTACACTGATTTCTGCTGGTGTAATTCGACGGCTGGTTGGTCGTTGCTTCACTGTGGCTGCTCTGTAGTCTGACTCCACTTGCGGTCTCATTGCTGACTCCTGAGAGGCCAAGATTTCATCTAGCCTTTCTGTACAAATGCATGAACACACACACACCCACATACACCAAAGTATAAACACATACAGACACACATATTACAGCTATATTCAGCAAGCCAACATTATATTCTTTGGTATTCACGTTCACGTTTTATAAGCACTGCACAGTAATTGACAGTCTTTCATTCATGCCATGGGATTCATAAACTAGAATAAGATAGAAAACATATTTAAATGACATTCTGTTCGTTCAAAAGCGTGGTTGTTTCTTGATATTGTAGTGGTGATGCAAGCAGCAACACTAAAATCACAATTTAACAGAATTTGTCAGAAATATAATAACTCACCTCCTCTCCTCCTCCTTGCAGATGCTTAGCATGGAATAAATAAAAGACACAATTCTATTAAACTCTCACAACAGTCAACAGATTTAGTATTGCAGTGGAGAGTATAACGTGCAACCCAACAGGTCATATTTACGGAGAACCGTCATACTAATGTCATGTTTCAGATGAAAGATACCTTTCTAAAACAACTAGAGGGCAACTAGTAGCATGTGCAGACCAATTACAGCGTTCAAAACCAAGAAAGGCAGTGTATATCAAACCAAGAAAATCTGCCTTGTGTCACAGCTGAAAGTTAAATCTGTAACTCCACTTAGATCTTGGCAACACCATCTGCAGTAACATAGCCATCTGAATGAAATATTACACATTTATATCCATTTGAATTTAGTTTTCTAGAGGAAGTTTAGGGAAGTCCTTGGCTAAAAGTACCGATATTGGTCGCACCTTTTCATGAAGCCTTTACTTCTGAAGTAAAAACCTATTCAAATGAATAAAGCTATACAAATCACAACTAGTAGCATGGTGTCTTATTACTGATACATCCATACATTTTGTTATGTTTTCACTATTTTTGTCAAATGGTGTAAATGAGTTTGTCTTTATGTGTATGTTAGAATAGCGGGGCAGATTGAGTGGAAAAGACAGCTGATGTTTTGAACAGTCCAAATGGCAACGGGAGAAAGATGACACAGTGTAGCATGCAAACAACAGAGAGAGAGAGAGAGAGAGAGAAAAGAGAGAGAGAGAGAGACAGAAAGGGAGGAAAGATGGATGGATATAACTTGAGATTTAGGAAACTGCCTCCAAATGTCTACAAACAGGTAGGTGCAAATATATATGTATGTATATATGTATGTATGTATATGTAGTGTGTGTGTGTGTGTGTGTGTGTGTGTGTGTGTGTGTGTGTGTGTGTGTGTGTGTGTGTGTGTGTGTCTTACCCAGCTCCTCAAGCTCAGCAGTCATGCTCTTGGACCTTGGCGTGAGTGTGGTGCTGGGCGCTCTCTTGGGTGGCGGTGGTGCTGTGGATGAAAGGCAGGGAGAGGATGAGGAGTAGTGGCGCATTGCCACCCACCTGTTTCCTACCTGCAACTGCCAACGCTTCTTGTGCACCTTCATCTCACGCGGCTCGACCAGACCTGACACCTTCTTCGGCTGTGCCACTTTATTCACACTTCGCTCTGATGCAAACTTCTTCATGTCTCTTGCCCCTCTCTCTCTCTCTCTCACACACACACACACGCACACACACAACCACACAACACAGGTCACTCAGCTAGGCCCCTCGTCTGAGTCTGACTGCTAGCCATACCGTTCCCCACCTCTCTCTCTGTCACATTCCAACTGCACAAAAACACACTCCTCTTTTTACATCCCTTCATTCTCCCTGTTCGTCACTCCTCTCTTCTCGTTCCTTCTTTCCTCTGGACGCTCCCATTGCTTCTCTGAGCTGAATGCTCATGCTGAGGTAACACTGCCAACACTGCGCTCTACACACAGCCCTAATAAGGCAAAGCTAGAGAAGACGCAGAGAACGACAAAAAAATGGATACAAAGTTCCTGAAGAAAAGATGCCTTGGTTTCTCCACTCCTTATTCACTCTAACAGAAGCCACATCGAACAGAGAAAGAGAGAAAGAAAGATAGAGGAAAGTATAAGTAAGAGAGAGGGGAGAGGGGGGAGAGAGAAAAAGAAAGAGAGAGAGAGAGAGAGAGAGAGAGAGAGAGAGAGAGAGAGAGAGAGAGAGAGAGAGAGAGAGAGAGAGAGAAATACCAAGGTTTGATGCAATGCTTAATTCAAACGTTCATTGTAGTAACCATGGCAACTCTGGCAGGAGCAAGGCCTGGGTTGATGCAGCTAAACTGCGAGAATCACTGTGTGTGTGTGTGTGTGTGTGTGTGTGTGTGTGTGTGTGTGTGTGTGTGTGTGTGTGTGTGTGTGTGTGTTGTGTGTGTTTTTTTGGGGAGACACGAGCAACGACAAAAAGTGGAAAGAAATTCTAAAACTTAAATTGATAGTATAAAATGGGCACCTCCATATTCAGATGTACCCTAGACTTAAGAATGCATCCTAGACTTTTGTAGTAATACACAGCAATATCAGAGGTACAAAAAAGCTGCTTTTCAGGTTTTGATGAGACACACACACACACACACACACACACATATATATATATATATATATATATATATATATATATATATATATATATATATATATATTATATATATATATTTACATATATATAAAAAAGCATGCTGCAACAGTATGTGTGCAAATGAAGCACCATCAAACTATCGAACCAAACTGTGATAGTAAAAAAATCAGGAAGAGAAATCTACCGAAAATCTCGGAAATCTCCTGATACAGGTAACATTATTGGCTGTTTTGTTCTGTGTGGCTCTACAAACACGGGTCAGACGTGTGTGGGAGTTGCAGAGGAAATGGTGGACAGTTTACATGGATACAGAATAGATTATTGTGTAGATACAGTCCCATCAGTGGAGGGAGGACACAAAAGCACTACTGCATCTCATTTTGAACTATCAAATCATAATGGCACACTTTCTTTTTCACTATATGAAATCACATTAAAGTTGACATACATTGCACTACCTCAACAGGACTTTATAGGGTCTGTGAAAAAAAAAGAGGTGGGGGTAATGGTAATAAAACTCAATAATAAAACAGTGTGTGTATACATATGGATGAGGCCTTCTGAGTCATGTTGGTTGCTACAAGAGAAAAGACTTCATCACTCATCAATTCAAATCTCCCTTCTAACATGACATTTGTTAGGCAACACTGTCACTCCTCCGTCCTGTCCTTCTGTGTGATGCAAGTACTATAGTCCTTCATAGAGTTGCTTACTATCTGTCTTTTGTCATTTTTTACCAATATGCTAACTCTACAGTGACAGGCTTCTTCTTTGTCCTAAGCAGCACAAGAGTGGCCTCACCCACACCAACTCTGCTCCGCATCAGCAGGACCTATAAATTTCACTAATCACATTTATATTCAAAGGATCACCTGACCCTTCTCACACACTGGCAGTTACATACATCATGTGACAAAGTGGCCAGAAGTCAGTTACTTTAAGTGAGAGCTTTGTTGAGTGATGCAATAAAGCATGATATAATTTTATGCAAATTAGCAGTGAAGTGACAGTGGGCAAGAGAATATTTTATTATATCCTATTTTGACCTCCTATCATCTCATTCCTTTATCAAAAATGAGGTGAAATCGAATTAAGGTGAAAATAATTTTTTTGTTTATTTATCGCTTTAAAAAATTAAAAATGTCAGAGTGAGCTTTATTGCATATAAGGACAGGTGATTAACAGTGCAAGACTAGGGCTTCAATTTTGATTTGCTGCTTTTGTTATCATGCTCAAAATAATGGTCAATAAATGGTCTAAATTAATAAATGGTATAAATACTCCCAAAACATTTATGCATATAATAATGTGCCTAAGAAGGAAGTTAGCTTAAAATGTTAGCTAAAAATCATAATTGTTTTAGTGTCTCCCCTGCATGTTTCTTGATGTTTTCATTGGTAGTTTCTACTGGCAAAAATCTCTGTTATTGTGCCAATGCCAGAGCATGTGTTGTTGGAGCATAGCCTATTAATTGCAATTATACATTACAAGTATTATAACTTATTTTTGAACATTGCCTATGATGAGATACAGGGATAATACTGTGAGTAATTTATAGTGTGTTGCTGCATGCATCTATCCTCTTGCATGTGAAGATGTTCACTAGATTAGCTGTGTGCTGTCAGGGAAACCATGGCAACCAGCAGTAAACTCAAGTCCTGATATAGAGAATTCCTGGTATAGAGTAAACTGTAGTGTTTTAGGTGTTACAAATCGTGGCTGTATGGATCTGCGGTATAAAGTTTGCACATGAGTGTATGTACCTATGCTAACACACAATACATAAACAGCACATGAACATGTACAGCATTAGTGAGTCTCACCCTTTTTTCTGACCACATCCTCAGTTTCTGGTTTGCGTGTCACCGAAACCACTTTCATCAGCAGATTGCTCCCGCCTTGCCGTATAAGGGACACCACTTGCTTATGGCCCACCTTCACTACGTTCACTCCGTTCACCTGCAACACACATATGAATGTTTCCAGTCTTGGATGTAACTTCTCCATCTATAATGTAACTTCTCCATCTCCATATACTTCTGTTAGCTCAAATGGCTCTTCATGCATGATGTTTTCATGAGAAGAGTTATTGAATTTTAATCAAACCCATACCTCAATGAGGAAGTCACCTGTCCTTAGCCCCGCCCTCCAGGCCACGCCTTCCACGTCAACAGACTCTAGGTATTGCAATGCAGGGAAGGCAGGTGTGGGGGTAAACTCTTCAATGGGTGTCTCCGCTACACACACACACACACACGCATGCACGCACACACACACACACACACACACACACACACACACACACACACACACACACACACACACACACACATTAGATATTTAATGCTAGTTCAGTTGCAGCAGCCTCAGTTAATCTAGAGAATACACACACGCACACACATCCCGATCACGTGGCATTTCTGAGGCTCAGTACATTCAGTATGTGTTGAGTATACAGTGGTGTGAAAAAGTGTTGGCCCCCGTCCTGATTTCTTATTTTGTTGCCACACTTTTGTCACACTTTAATGTTTCAGATAATCAAACACATTTAAATATTAGTCAAAGATAACACAAGTAAACACATCATGCAGTTTTTAAATGAAGGTTTTTATTATTAAGGGAAAACAAAATCCAAAACTACATGGCCCTGTGTGAAAAAGTATTTGCCCCCTAAGCCTAATAACTCGTTGGGCCACCCTTAGCAGCAACAACTGCAATCAAGCGTTTTCGATAACTTGCAATGAGTCTGTTACAGCGCTGTGGAGGAATTTTGGCCCACTCATCTTTGCAGAATTGTTGTAATTCAGCCACATTGGAGGGTTTTCGAGCATGAACCACCTTTTTAAGGTCATGCCACAGCATCTCAATCGGATTGAGGTCAGGACTTTTACTAGACCACTCCAAAGTCTTCATTTTGTTTGCTTCAACCATTCAGAGGTGGACTTTCTGGTGTGTTTTGGATCATTGTCCTGCTGCAGAACCCAAGTTCGCTTCAGCTTGAGGTCACAAACCTACCGATCTATCAGTCTGGAAAAGTTATAAAGCCATTTCTAAAGCTTTGGGACTGCCACAAACCACAGTGAGAGCCATTATCTACAAATGGCGAAAACATGAAACAGTGGAGAACCTTTTCATGAGTGGCCGGCCAACCAAAATTACCCCAAGAGCGCAGCAACAACTCATCCAGGAGGTCACAAACGACCCCACAACAACATCCAAAGAACTGCAGGCCTCACTTGCCTCAGTTAAGGAGAGTGTTCATGACTCCACCATAAGAAAGAGACTGGGCAAAAATGGTTTGCATGGCAGAGTTCCAAGACAAAAACCAATGCTGAGCAAAAAGAACATAAAGGCTCATCTCAGTTTTGCCAGAAAACATCTTGATGATCCCCAAGACCTTTGGGAAAATACTCTGTGGACTGACGAGACAAAAATTGAACTTTTTGGAAGGTCCGTGTCCCATTACGTCTGGTGTAAAAGTAACACCGCATTTCAGAAAAAGAACATCATACCAACAGTAAAATATGGTGGTGGTAGTGTGATGGTCTGGGGCTGTTTTGCTGCTTCAGGACCTGGAAGACTTGCTGTGATAAATGGAACCATGAATTATGCTGTCTAACAAAAAATCCTGAAGGAGAATGTTCGGCCATCTGTTTGTGACCTCAAGCTGAAGCGAACTTGGGTTCTGCAGCAGGACAATGATCCAAAACACACCAGCAAGTCCACCTCTGAATGGCTGAAGAAAAACAAAATGAAGACTTTGGAGTGGCCTAGTCAAAGTCCTGACCTCAATCCGATTGAGATGCTGTGGCATGACCTTAAAAAGATTGTTCATGCTCAAAAACCCTCCAATGTGGCTGAATTACAACAATTCTGCAAAGATGAGTGGGCCAAAATTCCTCCACAGCGCTGTAACAGACTCATTGCAAGTTATCGAAAACGTTTGATTGCAGTTGTTGCTGCTAAGGGTGGACCAACCAGTTATTAGGCATAGGGGGCAAATACTTTTTCTCTTTTATTAAGGGATTTTGTTTTCCCTTAATAATAAAAACCTTCATTTAAAAACTGCATGATGTGTTTACTTGTGTTATCTTTGACTAATATTTAAATGTGTTTGATTATCTGAAACATTAAAGTGTGACAAACATGCAAAAAAATAAGAAATCAGGAAGGGGGCCAACACTTTTTCACACCACTGTAATTAAGATGGGACAGTCTGAGGCAATGGTTAGCTGACAGAAAAAAATAGAGAGGGGGAGCGAAAGAATGGAAAACATGACACCATGTGTGTAACAGATGGCTTCGGGAACTCATACCACCTACCCATGATGATGCCACCACAAAGACGGGGCACACACATGTACACACACATTCACTCTCAGTCCTTATTGGTGGTTATATTATAAGAAGTATGACTACTGTAGTGCCTCACATGGTGCCCCGCAGGCAGACTTCAGGACACCTGACATGTCCTTCTTTAACATTTATGCATGTTTATAAGGCAAAGTGTGTGTTAGTGGCCTTGTGCCTGAGTGGTGGATTGTGCTACTCTTTCAGGTTCAGTCTGCATTATCTCTGAAATCCTCTTCAGATGGCTCCTTGCCCAAGCCTGATTTATAATAAGACCTTTTATAGCAACACAGTGTGACTATCTATGTCTTGTAGTGCAAAAGCCTTTGTAGAATAGTGCAGCACTGACTGATCTACACTCACTGTCCACTTTATTAGGAACATCTGTACACCTGACCATTCAGCTAATCATGTCCAGCATTTCAGTGCATAAAATCATGCAGATACGGGTGGACAGCTTCAGTTAATGTTCACATCAAACATCAGAACATGCTTAATTGAGTATTTCTAAGACCATTAATCCTCTTTCACAGACAACATTCTTGTGCATTTTCTCCTCAGTGCTTGTCAGGTCCTCAAAAAGTGCTAACAAAACCATTATTTATTATTATTTATATACAATGTCTGTATTGTATAGCCTACCATATCTCTATTAAATAACTAATTGAATGGAGAAGTCTGCCATTTACATATTTAAATCTTTATTTAAGTTATTTATAGACTTAACATGAAAAAGATTTTCTAACTACAGAAATTAAAAGTCAAGACAGTTCAGTTCTCTTGCACTGCATGCTCTCATTATTACAGCACACTGACATGAACCACAAGAAAATCTTCGCACAACGGGTTGAATATATGTGTTATTTTAGAAACATGTTTAAGCCAAATTCTCAATTTATAAATTAAAAATGTCTTCTTCTTCTTCTTCTTTCGGCTTTTCCCTTCAGGGGTCGCCACAGCGAATCATCTCTCTCCACCTATCCCTATCTTCTGCATCCTCAACACTTGCACCCACTAGCTTCATATCCTCATTAATTCCATCCATATACCTCCTCTTTGGCCTTCCTCTTTGCCTCCTGCCTGGCAGCTCCATGTCCAACATTCTCCTACCAATATACTCACTCTCCCTCCTCTGAACATGTCCAAACCATCTTAATCTGGCCTCCCTAACTTTGTCCCCCAAACGTCCAACATGAGCTGTCCCTCTGATGTACTCGTTCCTAATCCTGTCCAATCTTGTCACTCCCAAAGAGAACCTCAACATCTTCAGCTCTGCTACCTCTAGCTCTGACTCCTGTCTCTTCCTCAGTGACACTGTCTCTAAACCATACAGCATGGCCGGTCTCACCACTGTCCTGTACACCTTCCCCTTGATTCTCGCTGATATTTTCCTATCACACAGAACTCCCGACACCTTTCTCCACCCATTCCAACCTGCCTGCACTCGCTTCTTTACCTCTTTCCCACACTCTCCATTACTCTGGACTGTTGACCCCAAGTACTTAAACTCCTGTACCTTCTTCACCTCTTCACCCTGTAACCTTACTGTTCCACTTCCCTCCCTTTCATTCACACACATGTACTCAGTCTTACTACGACTGACTTTCATTCCTCTTCTCTCCAGCGCAAACCTCCACCTCTCCAGGTTTTCCTCCACCTGCTCCCTGCTCTCACTACAGATCACAATGTCATCTGCAAACATCATTGTCCAAGGAGACTCCTGTCTGACCTCCTCTGACAACTGGTCCATCACTATAGCAAACAGGAAGGGGCTCAGAGCCGATCCCTGATGCAGTCCCACCTCCACTTTGAACTCCTCTGTCTGACCTACAGCACACCTCACCACTGTCCTGCTCCTCTCATACATGTCCTGCACCACTCTGACATACTTCTCTGCTACTCTTGACTTCCTCATACAGTACCACAGCTCTTCTCTTGGCACCCTGTCATACGCTTTCTCCAAGTCTACAAACACACAGTGCAACTCCCTCTGACTATCCCTATACTTCTCCATCAAAATTCTCAGAGCAAAAATTGCATCTGTTGTGCTCTTTCAGGGCATGAAGCCATACTGCTGCTCACAAATTTCCACTACCTTCCTTAACCTAGCTTCCACTACTCTTTCCCATAGCTTCATTGTATGGCTCATCAACTTTATCCCCCTATAGTTGCTGCAACTCTGCACGTCACCCTTATTCTTAAAGATCGGCACTAACACACTTCTTCTCCATTCCTCAGGCATCCTCTCACTCTCTAAAACCCTGTTGAACAAACTAGCTAAAAATTCCACTGCTGCCTCTCCCAGACACTTCCAGACCTCCACCGGGATGTCATCAGGACCGACTGCCTTCCCACTTTTCATCCTCTTCAAAGCTTTCCTGACTTCATCCTTTCTAATCTTATCTACTTCCTGTTCCACAGAGTTCACCCCTTCTACTCTTTTTTCCCTCTCATTTTCCTCATTCATCAGCTCCTCAAAGTATTCCTTCCATCTCCTCTGTACGCTCTCCTCACTTGTGAGCACCCTTCCATCTCTATCCTTAATAACTCTAACTTGCTGCACATCCTTCCCATCTCGATCTCTCTGCCTAGCTAACCTGTACAAGTCCTTCTCTCCTTCTCTAGTGTCTAACCTAGTGTACAGCTCGTCATATGCCTTCTACTTGGCCTTAGACACCTCCCTCTTCACTCTGCGCTGTAACTCCTTGTATTCCTGTCTATTCTCTTCAGTCCTGTCCATGTCCCACTTCTTCTTGGCTAACCTCTTCCTCTGGATACTATCCTGAACTTCCTCATTCCAGCACCAAGTCTCCTTATCTTCTTTCCTCCTTCCAGATGACACACCCAGCACCTTTCTCCCTGTCTCCCTGATCACTTCTGCTGTAGTTTCCCAGTCATCTGGCAGCACTACCTGCCCACCCAGAGCCTGCCTCAACTTCTCTCTAAATTCCTCACAACATTCCTCCTTTTTCAGCTTCCACCACTTGGTTTTCTTCTCCATCTCTATCTTTGACCTCTTTGTCTTACAGACCATCAAAGTCATCCTACACACCACCATCCTATGCTGTCTGGCTACACTTTCTCCCACTACCACTTTACAGTCACTAATCTCTTTCAGATTGCCTCTTCTACATAGGATGTAGTCTACCTGTGTTCTCCTACCTCCACTCTTGTAAGTCACTATAAATTAAAAATGTGATGGGATTTATTTATTTATTTATTTATTATTATTATTATTATTATTATTATTTTTTTTTTTTACAAATGACCATTTAAATACAGGCCACAGGTGTTCCTAATAAAGTGGTCAGCAAGTATATACTGTTATACAGTATATACTATTATATATTTTCATAGTTCTGACCTGAGAATGTGTGTATTCGCCTAAACAACAAGTTTTAATACATGTTTTATGGAATGCTTATGATCAAGAATACAATATAAATTCAATATTGTTTCATGTGTTGGAAATGTTATTCTGCTTTTCCTCCTAGCTAAAAAAAAAAAATCACTCCTGTCTCGTGTGCTCCTGTAGAGTGCCGTCTTGTGGGAGGAATAGCAGTTATTTTTCTCTCTTCCTCCGGTGGGAATCGGGTCTCAGGAGTCTCAGAGTCTTCCTATCCAAATGTCACCTTGTGAAAGTGTGAAGAAATCTGTTGCTGTTTTCTGTAAACTCACTACTTTTCCTCTAATCAAGTAACTGTAACTTTATTTGTAGCAACATGTTACCAGCAAAATCATGCAAATCATATACTGTAATTACATACATTCAGACTGGACAGTGACAAGTTTCATGATTTCAGCTCTGTACTCCAGCGGATTTGCTGTGATAGAGTAGAAAGTCAGAACAATAAAAAAAAGTCAGTGTCCAATTATTTATAATCCCTCCAAGCCGCAACTCTTGTTACTGCTATAGATTCTGGTAGCTTTTAGAAACCTTTACAGGAAGAGGGCATCCGAGTTTCCCCACCACATATCTTTTTTAAGTGTCATGTAGGGTGAGGTGATTGTGAAACTATGGAGACTCCTGAGTGGTGCAACAGAAAAGAGTTCTGTGTCAAAGCCATGTGTGGCCAGGAGGCTAGAGAGCAAAATTTGCTGTGAATGGAAGGGATGGCTCTGTCTCTACACTGCCAATCAGAGCAACACTAGCCAATTACTAGCATCTGTTAACTAATGTATGGGAAATTGGGAAGGAAATTGCAGATTGGCAAATGCTGTGTCAGCAACAAAACTAGATGCGGTGAAAATGAAAATGATTTTCAATACAACGACATTCTCATTTTTATGTTGTTGAAAAGTTTGATTTTTCACTGGAGTGATAAAAATACACTATAACTAACTTGCCAAAAGTTTTGGGACGTCTGCCTGTACATGCACATGAACCATAATGACATCTCATTCTTAATCTGTAGGGTTTAATATGGAGTTGGCCCGCCCTTCAGCTATAACAGCTTCAACTCTTCTGGGAAGGCTTTAAACAAGGTTTAGGAGTGTGTTTATAGGAATTTTTGACCATTCCTCTAGAAGCGCATTTGTGATGTCAGGCACTGATGCTGGACGAGAAGGCCTGGCTCGCAGTCTCCGCTCTAATTCGTCCCAAAGGTGTTCTATTGGGTTGAGGTCAGGACTCTGTGCAGGCCAGTCAAGTTCCTCCACACCAAACTCAGTCATGCTGGAACAGGAAGGAGCCATCCCCAAACTGTTCCCATGAAGTTAGAATCATGAAATTGTCCAAAATGTCTGAAGGATTATGGCTGAAGCATTAAGAGTTACTTTCACTGGAACTAAGGGGCCAAGCCCAACCCATGAAATACAACCTACACCATAATCCCCCCTCCACCAAACTTTACACTTGGCACAATTGCCGTTCTCCTGGCAACCGCCAAACCCAGACTCGTCCAACGGATTGCCAGACAGAGAAGTGTGATTAGTCACTCCAGAGAACACGTCTCCATTGCTCTAGAGTCCAGTGGTGGCATGCTTTACACCACTGCATCCAACGCTTTGCATTGCACTTGGTGATGTATGGCTTGGATGCAGCTACTTGGCTATGAAAACCCATTCCATGAAGCACTCTGTGCACTCTTCTTGAGCTAACCTGAAGGCCACACAAAGTTTGGAGGACTGTAGCTATTGACCAGGTGGTAACCTATCACGGTACCACACTTGAATTCAGTGAACGCCAGAGAGCGAACCATTCTTTCACAAATGTTTGTAGAAGCAGTCTGCATGCCTAGGTACTTTATACACCTGTGGCCATGAAAGTGATTGGAACCCCTGAATTCAATGAATTGAAGGGTTGTCCCAAAACTTTTGGCAATATAGTGTACCTGCATACATACAAAGGTACAGATGACCAATGTAATTGCAAGGTTCTGATAGTTGTATGTAAATAATATATATCATGTGATCATGTGGTGGCGTGCCTGAAACTGAATACTGTTCAATTGAGGGTCAATATGTAAATTTCAGCCATTTGTTTAGTCAAGTATGCACAACCAGAAGAACTGAAGCAGCAGCCTGTCCTTCTAAGACTTCTGGAAACATCTAAACCATTTTCAGATGTGGCTACACATGCTGCATACTCTACATCAATCAAATAAGCAACAAGCAGTGTGTAGTGATAAGTAGCTACATATTACAGTGCTGTAAGTGTGGTTGTAGCTTTGATGTATTGCTCCTTTACTGTAATGAATCAAAACATCATTCAGCCCAGAAGCAACCTGACGAATTATTGATAAGTGTAAATTCTGCTGATGCTTACCTTTCGCTCCCCGCAGGACAAAACCAAAACCTTCGTTCTCTTTCTTCTGCAGCATGGCATCTTTCTCCTCAATGATGTAATCACTGGCGAGGAGAGAGCATGGCATTTAGATCACAATCCAGCAACATTATTGCACAGCAGAACCCCAGGTAAAGTCAAGTCCAAATTTTAGGAAGAAAAGGACCCCATCCTGCTCTTCTGCTGAGAAGCCAATCAGGATAAAAGCTGTGTTAGGGATGAAGACAATACAATGGAAAAAATGCCCAAGTGGTACTTTTAGACCCACAGCACTACTTCACAGCATGCTCCATTACTGCATTAAGAGATTGGACAAAATGCTAATATCATCCTTTTTATACTATTAAAAACAAGAGTTGAAATGTAAGGGCAGTCACTCCTGTCAAATCCTTCTTTCCACTGAATGCAAGTTGCCTTACAGTTCAGTATTAGGGTGTTGTTTCTCCCTCTAACACACACACACACACACACACACACACACACACACACACACACACACACACACACACACATTTATGTGGTACATTCATTGCCTTGTGCATTACAGTGGCTAGATGGTTCTTCAGACATAACCTTAGCTATTTAAATAAAAGCTACTTCTGTTAAAACAGATATATGAGGACCAGCCAAAAGCCAACTATCCAGCCATGTATTCCTATCATTACAGGGACATTTGGTTGGATAAAAACCCGCAGACATATGCAGAGAGCCCACCCCTTTCTACTCCATCAGCAGCCATCTGTCTGGTTGTACAGAGATGACTAGAGCTGGACGCATTAGTGCACACAGCAGAGGCAGGTCTGTTTTTAGATCACTCACACAGATGAGTGTGGACTCACTGTACAAACATGACCAAAATCTCGCATCGCACAAATAACCCATTTACAATGCACCATTTATTATCCTGTATTATTAACTGTATGCATATGAATGTACAACTGACCAATATCATCTGTTCTATATAGACTCCTCTTCAATAACGTGGGAATAAAATGTATAATTATGTTTGATCTAATTATAGCCATGTTATGGAAGCTAATGCAAAAGCTCCTGTTTTCTCCTGTTTGTTTAGACAGAAATTGGTAAGAAAAAAACATGTAACCATGCAGCCCATGTCCTTCATGACTGGCTATTAATAAAATACTGTATGAAGAGAGTGCTTTCCTTTATATGACCTCACCCCCTTATTTGATGGACAGCCTAAACATACCTACTGTTCTGAAAAACTGCGAGAACTGATGAAGCCTTAATGCTGTGTCTGTGAGCCATGGCACAGAATGCTGCTGAGTAAGGTGTTGCACTGATCACAACCTGACTACTATCTTTATCATAGAGAATTATAATAATACACTCTCTCTCTCTCTCTCTCTCTCTCTCTCTCTCTCTCTCTCTCTCTCTCTCTCTCTCTGGGGTGTTCATCACTGATGCATTAGAAATGACAAGAACATAATTGGGCAGTGAAGAATCAATTAGATCAATTACAGATGATTCCATTGCATTAGTGCCTCAGGGTAACAAGAGTGAGGCTAATGCATTACAGGAGTCTAGATAAGGCTCACATGCTGAGACAAGCTGAAGTTTATTTTGACTTCTACTTAAAGGCCCTCACCAAAATCGAAAGATTAGAGGCAGTCTGTGCTGTCTGTATTCAATAAGATTATTTAATGTCAAATGGATTCAAATAAAAAGAAATGATTATTAACACATGATTCTGAAAAATACGTCAGGAATAAAAGCTAATTTGGCTAAGGATGACCAGTTAGCATATAGTTATTCTCATAACACTTTTTTAAATTTAATTTTATTTTATTTCATTAGAGGTATTGCAATTTTGGTAAAGTTTAACACAGCACGTAGCGAGGATCCACAGACCTATGAACAGGGATAGTGTTAATGTTTCAAGGGCATTTGAGTAGTAGTAGTAGTAGTATAATAGCTTTGGTGCCTAAATAAATTCTCATACAGTATTTACAACACAAACACTGCAAGATCATGTCAAAACAATGCTAAAATGTAGCTGAAACAATGCCTGATGTGCCTGTTTACACTATATCAAGAAGGGAAAAAGTAATTCTACTCCCTAGGCCCTCTGAATGGTTAAGGAGGATTGAAGTAGTTTAGAATTGTTCCATTATTTATTACATTAGCTCATATTCAGAGAAATATATATATACATTATATTTGCAGAGGATGGTTTTTGAGCTACTGGATGGGTTCCAGGGCCATGTGGGCTTCAGATGGGCACTGTATGGGCTCGAGGGTCCAGGGACTGACATTTATTTCAAGTTACGCCCGTGTCAATTGGGAAATTGGGGCCATCTAACTATGTTTATAAGTATATAAATTCTCAGTAGATTATTCTGAGGTCTCAGGCCTCTAACACCCGTTGCAGTAAGTGGTCCCTGGGCATTGGTCCCATTGGCCCAGTCCAATATCCGTGAAGGATGATGGATTAGGGTTACATATTTCTTGCTAGCTACAGGACACCTACAACTAAACAGTGGCTTTCACTCATATTAAACTATCTCTCCTACCTTGATATTCATGGCTGATCAGTGGTATCTGTTTTATTATATTTTCTAAACATATGCTGCTTTTATCCATTTGTCCCCAAGAGGGTGTTTCCAAATCACAAAATCCATCTACAGAGCAGACTAAGCAGAGAACTAGCTTGAATATAACTTTAAATGTTACATTCACAACACTGGTGCTCTGCTCCACACAGAAAGGAAGACAGGCTATTAGTGTTTTATACTTTTTTGTCCTTCTTCATATTGATAACATTTATTTACTTCATTAGCAAGTTCTGATTCATTTTGTCCACTATGAGTTTGTTTATAATCCATTGACAAAATATATAACATTTAGTGTATGTTGGAAAACAATGTCCATACTGGTATTGATTTTCAAACTCTTCACTAACTCACTGTGCAAACAGCTACACAAACACACACCAATCCCCTACACACACAGAGCTGTCAACTACTGTAATAGGCAAAATCATTATAATATAATATAATATAATATAATATAATATAATATAATTAGACTGTTTTTAAACAAAAATGAAATCACAAAGCCTATTTCTAGATCTTTTTATTTATAACATGTTTGCCTTAATCAGACTAGCTTTATTTAGTTTATTTCAAACATTTATTTCTAGAAAGTAGCATAATTATGTGAATAGAATAAGAAATTGTTAAGCCTGAAATTACACTAGAAATAGGATTAATGGTTTTCAATTTGTCATACACTTATCTCATACTGACAAACATTTGATCATTTTTCCTTTTACACAAGATATCCACAAATTCTGTGCAACACATCACAGACGCAGATATAGATCAGGTTCAAATATTGAATAACAATCACTTGTGCTCTTTATTTGTCATTTTACTAGTTAATTATGGCATTGTACCACTGACTCAGTCCAGCCCCCAGCGGGCGTTAGGAACCTAGAGAACCTTTCTGCATGCTTAGGTCAATTAAGAGATGTCTAAAAGCAGCTGGAGCCTTTGTGATGTGCTAAGCTAATCCATAAAAAGTCATGTCACTGTGATTGAGTGCTCAAAGCATGTGAGTGGCACTGAGGAGCGAGCTGTACTCTTTAAGCTCAGCCCGCAAGCAAGCTTGTTTGCTGTTGTCATGCTGACTGAGTGAGGGAAGATGGATGAAGTGGAGATGTGCAGTTTGACAGAGAAACTCCACTCATTAATCCTCTCTCTCTCTCTCTCTCTCTCTCTCTCTCTCTCTCTCTCTCTCTCTCTCTCCCACATCGCTGCCTAAATCACTCCATCCCTGTCTCATCTCCACATCCTAGTCAAAATCACTAATTCTGTCCTGTGTTTAAATGTTACAGAATGGTCTCTTAGTAGACCTTAAGACAATTTCTCTGCATAAATTCTCTTTCATGAATTTCATATTCCTTCTTTGATCTAACACTACAAATCAAGTAAAGTAATTCTCAGAGTAGTAGCCATCATTAACACAAAAAAGTGTCACTAATAAAATACACTACACTTCGTACATGGCGATAATACATGTAATAACATTATTATAAATGACAAACGATGGCGCTAAGGAGCAGAATCAACTGTTGTAATACCCTACTTCAGCCTCTAGATGGCAGAAGAGACCTAAACACAGACTACAGAAACTTATAACTCAGATACTTCTGCTGTCTGTTATCATACTCAGATGCATTTTACACAATGTTCACACACACAAACACACAGACTGCTATAAACCTACCTGTAGGAGGTAAAGTTGTCATAGGAGCCCACAGTGTAATGTCTGAACAGCCTCTTCGTACGATCCTCTCTTGTTTCTGGAAGACAAAACATTCTCAAGTCCAGCTCAAACATATTAGCTTTCAAATCCTAAATCTGTGTATGTAATGTAATCTTGTCTGCCTGACTGGCAGGGTTTTAAGGTTGCATGTGTGTGAAGGTGTGTGAGTATGTGTGAGTGTGAGTGTGTGGGTTTGCTAGCGTGTGCATAAGTGAAAGAAGTGGCTCATTAATCCTGAAGCAGTGCGTCTGGTTAATAAGCCTGGCATCTTAAGTCTTGCTAGATTTATGTGATTAGACTTTGGGCTAGAAATCAATGCTCTGCTCCCCTGCAGAAGGACAATCTGCTATGTACACACACACATACACACACACTCTCCCTCTCTCTCCTTCTCTCTCTCATGTACATACACACACAACATGCCCTCTCACACATGTGACTCAACAAGGCAAGCATACTAAGACTCATTTGCTACTGGCTTTAATCTGTATCTGTGAGAGTGTAACAGGTACAGCTCTATACTAGTCAAATATTTCTTTCATACTTTTAGGCACACTTAGATGTGTGTTTGTGAGTTAGGTGTCTTTCTCAGTGCTGGATACTGCAAATTCCAGTGGTGTCTTCAAAAGAGATGACATTTTCCATACATCAGAAGGAACAAAACAATGCTACTTGTCATGTTTCTCTGAGTAAAATCAGATCAGATAGAGAATCAGCAATAATGTCACCTCAGGCAAGCACAGACTGTGGTGTGATCGCTGTCACTGCAGAGGTGAGAAGGTAATGGCAAGAGAGGAAGATGAATAGATAGATCAGTGAGCAGTGCAGGATGAAATTCATAGATAAGCATTTAAAGAAAGTAATACACAGGTGCACGTATGCATACGTTTCCCATCTGTACACTGCACAAGAGTAATGCAGTCATTCATCATTTTCTGGAGGATGAGAGAGCCAAGATAGCGATAGGAACACAAACCGAGAGGTTTTTTTAAAGTCATACCGTAATTGTAATACACAATTCACTGCTTTAGTGCAATCAGTGCTCATTTATCAGCTAAAAAGATTACAGTAGCACTTTATTTCACAATACTGTGCATAACTAATATTGTTACGGTAAAGTTCAGCCTGAAACACATTAATATGGATGCAGTGTAATACAGAAATTAGTGAGTGCTTAGTGATACAGTGCTAAATTGTAGATTGATGCTGCTTTCGTTATTACCATGAGAAGACGTCACAGCAGGACATTGCCAGTACTGTCAGACTGGCATTCATTAGCAGGAAAAAATAAAAAAAAATAAAAATAAGAGACTGTTTCACTGTTAGCTTTCAGGAATGCTCAACATCTTGTTTGAAGTGGCGAATATTAGACACAAAGATCCAGGATGTAGTGCAGATATATGGCACAGTTGTGTCGAGGGCAGCAATATTTCAATAGTTAAGGCTTTAACCTTCAACTGCTCAGCTGTATCCTAAATATATTTGTATATATTGCAAGCTGCTTTGGATAAAAATGTCAGCTAGATAACTGTAAAATGTAATAAATACCTAAATATAACACAATTAATTGATTGTCTCATTCCTTTAGATTGAAAAATAGTTTTTATTTATTTATGTTTGCACAGATGACATTAATTTGCTGGCTTTGCTGATTTGAGAACGGATAAAATTAAAACTACACTTTCTTAAGGTTCACTCTAAGTACAGCAGATGTTTAACCTTCAGTTAACCTTTTACTTTTCTTAACATAACACAGTGAATGAATACATTTACAGAATTTGGCAGATGCCCTTATCCAGAGTGACTTACATTTTATACAACTGAGCAATTCAAAGGTTAAGGACCTTGCTCAAGGGCCCAACAGTGGCAGATTGCTGGGCCTGGGATTCAAACTCACAAACTTCTAATCAGTAGTCCAACACCTTAACCACTAAGCTACCACATCCCATTTAATTAACTACCACATCCCATTTAATTAACCATCACATCACATCACATCACATCACATCACATCACATCACATCACATCACATCAATTTCAATCAATTTTATTTATTTAACAACAAATCGCTAAAGTAGCCTACATCTTGTGTATGTGTTATGATTTCATGACCAGAAATTAGTATGCTGCAATTACAAATAATTTCTAAAACAATTAATTTTGAGAAATTGTTGTACTATATCACAAATTATAGGCAAAAATGTCCAGTTGCATCATTATTATAAATAACATTACACATAATTAATGTCTACATGAATGTCCAACTTGCAGGGCATATAAGTACCAGACTTTGCCTGAAATAAATAAATAAGTGTTTACTTGTCAAACACCAGAGAGATACCCTACTAAAAAACCTAAAAGTGCCAAAAAAAAGAACTTTACAGTACACCAGCATGTGAATCAAGGTTAAGGTCAATTAGGGTTAAAGTATATTCCCAAATCATACTGTGTTCTCTGATCGCCTGCAGCTTTTTGGCAACTGCTGTCATACTGTATCAGGATTAAGGACTGAGATTAAGAGTTCCTGCAGCATAGCTGAGACTCATTCACTCCAGATGGCAGAAGAACAATCAGGACTGAGGGCAAAATCAAATACACACACATGCCTGCGTCTGAACACATAACAAAAAGGAAATCATAAAACGAGCAGAAAGTGGCATTTCAGAGTGCCACAGGAATTTTATCTGTCACTCCCCAAAGCACCCATTAGTTTGTGTTCAGAAACAAAACACAGACAAACGTGACTACAAACCTGCTCATTCACATTACAACCAAACACTTACCCATGATTATCTTTACTCTACAGTGGATAATAAAACAATGTTCCCTGTAGACTACAAGTAAACATACAAATATAAATATATTACACTGACCAGGCATGACATTATGACCACCTGTCTAATATTGTGTTGGTCCTCCTTTTGCTGCCAAAACAGCCCTGACCCGTCATACACTGTGTATTCTGACACCTTTCTATCAGAACCAGCATTAAACAATTTGAGCAACAGTAGCTCGTCTGTTGGATCGGATCACACGGGCCAGCCTTCTCTCCTCACGTGCATCAATTAGCCTTGGCCGCCCATGACCCTGTCGTCGGTTCACCACTGTTCCTTCCTTGGACCACTTTTGATAGATACTGACCACTGCAGACCGGGAACACCCCACAAGAGCTGCGGTTTTGGAGATGTTCTGATCCAGTGGTCTAGCCATCACAATTTGGCCCTTGTCAAACTCGCTCAAATCCTGGTTCAATGGTGATTTAGTGGACCAAACAGACTTCTGTGCTATTTGCACCAATTCATAAATGAATCTGTGTCTGTATCTGAATCATTTTTAAATTGTGCTTTTAGAGGTCAGATAACAGAAAAGAAACTTACTTTAAGGCATAATCATGCATTGAAATTGGTTAAATTCAATATTTTGTAAAAGGCTAGTGTATCTATGTATATAGAGGTTTGTTCAGAATATAATTGTGACTTAATAATAAGCAATGATGTCTACAGGGATACTTCCGCCGCCAGCAGATCTGGTCTGCATGCCTCAAAAACTCTTAAAATATATTTAAGTCAGGAAGGAAGCAATTAAAGAAAAACTATTTCAGGCTATAAACCATGCTGTGACCTTGACCCTGAATTCCAGAGTCTAATTAGTTCATGTGCTGGTTACAGTAATAATTTAACATAAATCATACCAACATTCAATCACCTGTTCTTGTGATATTGCACTAATGAGAATCTTCGATGTTTGGACAGTCAGTCAACCCAAAAACATAATGCCACCACCTACTGGTAGGCAGAAAATGTGTTCAATACAATAAACCATCCACTAAACAGTTTTCTAATGGGAAATTACAGTACATCCACTAGACACCATGTAATCCCATGTGAAGTATCTTAAGGGGAACCATTTACAAATTAAAAATAAAAGAACACTATTAAAATCTAAAGAAATAAATCCACAACGAAAGCAGTATATTCCGATAGGATTAGATCTACAAGATCCGATAGATAAAGATCTACAAATCTGAGTGCGCTGTAATGCGTCACCACGACTTAATCATTTACCAAAGAAAATAAGGTTCTTCAAGGGTTTATTAAATAATTAATGATTCTTAGCTTCCTTAAACTGTTCTTCTTGGAAATATTTTCCATTAAGAAAACATTCTGTTTTGGGAATCTGCACTGGTTCTTATAAAATAACAAACACAGGGTTCTAAGAAAAAAGTTGGGCTCAGAAAGTCCTCTATTCTTCCAATGCTATTAAGCAAAGAGGAGTGGAGAGTTCTGAAACTTTATGAAATAATGATATTTCCATCTTTTTTGTGTCACTTCCAAGACATCTCACCCTGCATATTCCTTATTTATGGCCTGGTAGTGGCCAGTTGTTCCCTGAAGCCTACAGGACACAGATCTTAAATCATTATCATCATTTAAGTAAATGCATCTCTGAACCCTGCATGCGTCTGTGCCAGTGTGAAAATACTGGAAGAGCCAGCAAAGTGCAGATGGATCTCTCAGGCTCCATCTTGAGCTGATATATAAATCAAATCTGCTAACAAGCATATGAAAGGATGAAGAACTGCAAAAGACTTTTAGTGTTTTATTAAAAGTGACCCCAAATTGGTGATCAAATGTTGCCACAGCAAACACCAGACTGCACTTAAATCCTCAGTACTCCATGGCCATTTAAAAAAGCTGCTGTCACAGTTGGTATACATGATCCATAATATGACAGTGATGTATTCCTAAAGTCTTGTAAACCTCCCTTTAAACAGACAGTAGTAAGCCATTTGTTGGTCTTCATTGGTATCCAATCTCATCTCAACCTGCAGCCACAGCTGCTCTTTGCAAATAAGATTTTACCCCACTGTAGATTCTATTACACAAATAAAGGATTCTTTTAAATTAAATTATTACTATTAAAGTAACTAAACCTGCTCCAAAGGCCACATGTCCTGTTCCTATAGCGTTCTGTATAAACCTGTTCCTGAGAATACACTTGGTAGGCAGTGCTTGTCCTGTGACTGAAGGACAAACTTCCTCTTCACTCAAGGAGAATGCTAAATGCTGACAGATCTGCTGAAATCATCAACCTCTCACTTCTAAGTCCTTTTCCATTACTAAACAGCTGTGTGTGTATTTGTTTGTCGATGCAATTGATGCATTGGCAACACCAAAACCCTCAGATTGACCTCATTAACCAAAACAGATTTGTCTGGCTCTCTAAGCTCTTCATGTAAAATCAAATTTTGTCCAAAAATACAGCTCAAGAATTATCATCATGTGGTCATGTCCCCAAAAGAAGAAAAACACACACTGACACACAGGGTGCAGTAAATGGGTCAGTCAGTGTGATGTCTGCTTTCCCTCCATGGTTGATAATGATGTTCAGGCTCAGAGCTGATACTGATGTGATTTCTGTACCTCTTTCCTGTCACCGTCTCTCTCCTCTATCTCACCCTATCCTTCATGCTTTTACTTAATCTCACAATTTTTTCATACCAGCCAGCGTGCATCTCTCTGCGGTCTCTGCTTGCCCTGTGCCGAGCCAACCCAGTTCTGTGGCGAGATTTGAGGACGGATTAGCCGATCAGTTCTGAACCGTGCATTTGACCGTTTCACTTGCCATTTTCAGAGGTAATAAAAAGGGAATTATAAATGGAGAGGCCTTGGAGAGGTGATAGTGAAGACATGAGGGAAATATTCCTTTCTTTCCTAGACACAAGTTGGAATGAAGTGTTGAGACATGTTTTTTTTTGAAAACCTTATTCAGACCTCAGTCTTTAGGTTAATTGTGCAACAGATAGAATGTGCTGTATCAGGCGCTATTTCATAGGCTAGCAGCCAAGTGAGAAATTTGCTTTCTTCATTAAAGACTAGTATTCACGTCCTGATCACAACAATCAGACTTAATGTAAAGTATTACACTACTACCAAAGGTTTACTGTATATGAATCTTTTCCTTCACCTGGATTTAGAGGAAATTTGTTCTTAAACCTAGTGGTCTAGTCACACCTGGAAATCTCCTGCCCCTAAAGGTCTGAACAAAAAAAAAAGATTGACAACCTTACAAGTGTGAAGTGCATGCAGGTAATTGTATTACACATACAGGGCTGCTTAGAAATTCAAGTTAAGCACCTCTGAATAAAGAGAAATACTGACATACCTTTTTTTAATTTATTTTTATTTATTATCATTTATACTTTTACAAAGACATAAAGCTAGGTGTCTTATACAGAATAATTATTATTAATAAATCTACATGGCACTCTGCAGTGTTTTTATGCTGCCTGACAGTGTGGCTAGTGTGTTTGTGTGTGTGCAGTAGAGCCATAGGCTAGGTTGTTATATCATCAAACATAACATCATGGTTATGCTGGAGGTACAGCAACACAATAAAACACAATCAGTCCAGAACATTGTAGCTGCAGGGTGTGACACTGAGTTACAACCCAGCAGATAGGGGCAGACACAACACGACCTATAGAACTGAACAATAGCTGCCCACTTTCCCTCCACCACGGCTCCAAAAATATCTCTGCATTTCTGCAAGCTAATGTTTAAAGTCTCAAAACAAACAAACCAGCTACAGTTAAACATGTACTTTAAAAAATATAGTTCTAGTTCGAGACAGACAGACAGACAGACAGACAGACAGACAAAAATAGATAGATAGATAGATAGATAGATAGACAGACAGACAGACAGATATATATATATATAGATAGATAGATAGATAGATAGATAGATAGATAGATAGATAGACAGATAGACAGACAGACAGATAGACAGACAGACAGACAGACAGATAGACAGACAGATAGATAGAGAGATAGATAGACAGATAGATAGAGAGATAGATAGACAGATAGATAGATAGATAGATAGATAGATAGATAGATAGATAGATAGATAGATAGATAGATAGACAAACAGACAGATATATAGATAGAGAGATAGATAGACAGATAGATAGATAGATAGATAGACAGACAGACAGACAAAAAATAAAAATAGATAGATAGATAGATAGATAGATAGATAGATAGATAGATAGATAGATAGATAGAGAGATAGAGAGACAAAAAAAGATAGATAGATAGATAGATAGATAGATAGATAGATAGATAGATAGATAGACAGACAGACAGACAGATAGATAGATAGATAGATAGATAGAGAGATAGAGAGACAGAAAATAGATAGATAGATAGATAGATAGATAGATAGATAGATAGATAGATAGATAGATAGATAGATAGATAGATAGGAGATCAAGAGCTTCATGTAATGTTCACATTAAACATCAGAATGGGAAAAATCTCAGATCTCTGTGATGTTGATTGTGGTTGTTGATGCCTGATGAGTTGGTCTGAGTGTTTTGAAACTGCTACGCTCTTGAGATTTTCACACACAACACAAACGTTTACACAGTATGGTGTGAGAAGCAAAAAAAAAAAAACCTCGACAAACAAAGCCATCCAACGAGTTGAAGTTCTGTGGGTGGAAACGCCTTGCTGATGAGAGAGGGTTAGAGGAGAATAATCAGACTGGTTCGAGCTGACTGGAAGGCTACAGTTATTGAAATAATAACCACCCTTTACAACCACGGTGAGCAGAAAAGCATTTCCGAGTGCACAACCCAAAGAGTATTGAGGCAGATTGGCTAGAGCTGAAGATAAGATCGGGTTCCACTTCTGTCTGCCAAGAACAGAAAGCTGAGGCTGCAGTGGGCACAGGATCACAGAAACTGGACACTGGGAAAAGACCAGATGATATTTTTCTGATCTCTGTTCTACAAGATCTAATAGATATTACTCATCAGTTTTGTTATCATGCAATGCCAATTTATACATGATTACTAATCATAATTACTACACTATACACTCCTTCAGCATGTACACATATGGTTCACACTAGTGTACACACAAACATGGAATATTCATGACTAATCCAGCATGCTTCAGCAGCTCAATTCAATGCCCCATTTATTTTTCATGCACTACAGAGAAACTGCTCACTGCTCCATAAAAGCTGTTTAATTTCACATGTCTCTATCTGGCAGGCATTTTCATCCAATCGTAAGGTGGAGTTTAATTTAAGCATACATCCTAGTAGTTTAGGAGCTTTCCTGAAGCCCCAACAGTGTTCTTAACTACTGAAATACAGTAAGAACTTCGCGGACACTCAGAATCTCTACTGAGAAAAAAAATAAAGGAGACAAAAGCCCAAACGCCCTTTTAATCTTTATTACATGGACAGTTAGCTCCAGATGGCACCTTCTTTATCCCACGGCTGCTCTGGATTTCTAACACTGAAGTACAAACTTAAGACACTTTAGATTATTGAGCCTCACATTCAATTATATAAAGTGATCCCTGTAAAGAAACAATCTGATCACTACCTCGTTTCATTTTAACTGTGATTTAGTCATGACAAATGATTTGTCTAGCTACAGCATCGGAGATATAATCACATCAGCTGCTATATACAGCTTTATAGAAAATCTTACAGATTTATTGGCTTGCCCTATAACCACTCAGAAGTCATGCACTGACTGAATGTTTAGAGTAAATTTAAAACTATAGACAGGCTCTTATATAAAAAATTGTAGACATTAAAATAACACCCAACTGTTTTTTAATGCACAATCATGATACAGCATAAGCATGATAGAAGTGCCTTTGAAAACTGAGATAGGATATTTTCTTTATCCTTTACTCTGTCACAATTTGATATCTAGTTGTATAGAGGCCAAAATAACCAGAGACTAAAATCCTTTACCCAGTTCAAAATTTCAGATTTCCTTTTTTGTGTACTTGACCTGATACCTATACATTGTCTTAAACAAATATTAGCAATACGTAATCCTCTGATAAAATGATCACTGGCTATGTAACAAAATCTTCTAACCCTTCCCATCTGTCAAACTATCAGCCACTATCATGGAAAAAGTTGCTACTCAGCTCATGCTTATATAGGAATCATACACATGAAATCTTTCAAACATGCTTTATGCCTCATCCCCGTACTAATACAGTGTTGGTTAAAGTAGCAAATGGGATCAGGGCTATGTCTTCTTGTTTGTGTTGCTCAATCTCAGAGCATTTGGTGCTGTAGATCACAATATTCTTCTAGACAGGCTAGAACATTTGTTATGGTTACAGGAACAGCTATTTTCTGGTTTAACTCTTGTCTGACTGATAATTAGTAGTGTCTAAATGTTAATGGTGACATCTCTATGCAAACAAACGTAAAGTTTGGTGTTCAACAAAGCTCTGTGCTCTATTCTGGTTCAATTATGCACCTTAATAATGCTTCTCTATAATTATGTTCCTCTAATTAAAGGTATAGAAGATGGAGACTGGAGTAAGCCACCCCAGTGATTATACCCTAAAACCCAGCTTAGTAACTTTTCTTCTAGAGTGTTCTGTTTATACAGATTATACTTTATAGAAAGTAGAGTGCACCCAATTGATTTAAAAACAACAAACCCTAGATGTTTTATACCCATTTTTATTTTTATATGCAATTCTCTTTGCTGTTTCTTTCATCGGTCAGTGAGGGCATTTCTTTTTCTAATGCAGAGGAGGTGTGTTTATGGGAGCATGACTAAGAAAAGGTGGAAGGGAGGGGGAGGCAGGCACAGAGAGGAAGACAGTTCTGCATGGTTTGCTATTTTTATAGAGGACAGTGGGACAGAAATAAACTTCAGCACTATTAATAGCGCAAACAGCAGAGTGTTACTACAGGTCTTTACCTC
>JAUCMX010000004.1:7291504-7301504 GCA_033459395.1 Hemibagrus guttatus
GAGGACTGGGATTCAGATCTCTGGATCTGTCCTGAGCCGAAAACAGTTTTTACACTTCACTTACCTCTTGAAGCAAACAACCCAGATCTTTAACTAAAGAGACATACAAGTGAAGCATAGTTCAATCCAAGCAAGTGAACAGTGAAGCCTCTTAATAAAATCTCAACTCAAGGTTTCAGTTATTAAGACAAACTTTAACTGTAGAAATAACACTCCTTATCATGTCTGATTATAAACATACTATGTATCACCAGTATTACCAAAAGACACTGCTAGAAGTCATAAACAAATTAAAAAACTTGAAAAATTCAGTGTGTTGAGATGTGGCTCATCAAACATTAAATGTTTATTTGTTTAAGATTTGTGTTTTCCTAGTCAGATGTGTTTTTCCGGGATTCGCCAAGCTGACTTGAAATTTCTCAATTTTTTTATCTTAATCCAGTCCTATATTATAGCTTTTTTCCTTGTTACGACGGGTGAACACATAGCTGATAGTATCTTATAATATACTCACTCAAAACGCTTTCTATATCGCTAGATTTATTTGTTTTCCAGAACACCCGCTTCTAGCCGGTTAGCCCATTAGCATTGCTAGCCTGCTAACCCGGCTACCACAAGTGCTGCTTATGTTTCTCAAACCGATTATCTCTGTTGTACTACTGCTCTTAAACACTATATTGATTTTGTGTCTGCCTTTGAGTGCAGGTGAGGATACATTCGAGCTGCACTCGGTGGATTTGGAGCTGGAAGCCGTGGAGAAGCAGATCCATGACCTACAGGTGAAGCAGCCCCAACTGCGACAGCGGAAAGCCATGCTGGAATCATCCCGGACTGATGATCACCTGTCCCAGGTAAATTCGCGGCGTGAAACAATTACTCCCACAACCTGAACTCTGCGTGTTTCTCAGCCTGCCTAGGTTTCGTTCACTCCGGCGCCAGGGTACCACGGAGCCTGGATGCAGCAGCAGCGGAAGACACGGGCCAGGCCCCGGGCGAGAACCTCTACCCCTCCACCACCACCCGTTTTCGAGATTTTGACCCGGAACCACTTCGCTCCCCTTCCCGAGACGGAATGCGATGTGGTGATCATCGGAGACTCCATCAGCATGTCCGTGCTACTACAGCTAAAGATAAGGTGCACACTCGCTGTCTTCCTGGTGCTCGTGTTCTCGATGTCGCTGCACAGGTACCCGCGATCCTGAAAAAGAACATCGGAGCTGTGGTCCTCCATGCTGGCATGAACGACACAAGGCTGAGGCAGACGGAGACCCTGGTTGAGAAGGTATGCAGCACACCGTCTACGACGAGGATCATCGTGTCAGGACCACTTCCCACGTTCCAGCGAGGAATCGAGAAGTTCAGTAGACTATTTGCTTTTAATGAATGATTACAGTCATGGTGTCAAGTTCAGAAATTACCCTTTGTTGATAAGTGGAATGTTTTTGGGAGCATTCTAGGCTCTACCGTACTAATGGCCTGCACCCTAGCACAGTTGGAGCAGCAGACCTGTGCACACATAGCTCATCTTACAGAAACTGTGTCTGTTCCCCGATTAGTGAGATCAAAGAATAAATTCAAAATAATCTAATCACCATTATACCGGAAAAAGGCCAAATAAGCAAACAAAAACATTTTTAAAGTTTGGGCTTATTAACATTAGATCCCTTGCACCCAAAGCACTTATTGTTAATGAAATGATCTTAGATTATAGTCTTGATGCACTCTGCATCAAATGAATACATTGATCTGAATGAGTCTACTCCGTCAGGATATTTCTATAAGCATGAGCCCTGTCAGACTGGTTGTGGAGGTAGTGTTGATCTATAACAATTTTCTTACTGTTAGTCAGAAAATAGGACCCAGGTTTAACTCATTCGAAGTGCTTGTCCTTAATGTTGCATTCACAGACATACATAAGAAATCCCTGCTATCTCTTGCTCTAGTCACCGTATATAGACCCCTGGGGCCCTACGTTGATTTTCTTAAAGAATTTGCACATCTACTCTCAGACCTATTGATTAAGTTTGACAAAGTGTTGATTGTAGATGAAGCCAATGATGCTTTAGGACTCGAATTTATGGATTTACTAAATTCCTTTGAGGTTAAACAAAACATTACTAGACCAACTCATCGTTTTAATCATACACTAGATTTAATTATATCAAATGGAGCAGATGTCACTAAATATATATATTTTACCTCAAAGAGATGACATCACAGACCATCACCTCTTAGTGTACACTCTACCTGTAGAGCATATTAGCCATGTCTCTCCATGTTATCGATTTGGTAGAACTATTATTCCGAACACTAAAGATAGATTCACAAGTAATCTGCTGGATCTGTCTCAACTTCTTACTAGACCCCTAAATACAGATAATCTAGATGTTGCCCCCAGATGTTGATGTTGTAGATCTGTTACCCCCATCTGATTAAAAAAGGTCAGAGATAAAACACCTGCACCATGGTACAATAGGCATACTCACGGCCTCAAGAGAGCAACCCGTAACCTCAAGCGAAAGTGGAGAAAAACTAAATTAGAAGTTTTTAGAATTGCATATAAAGACAGTATGTCCAGCTATAGACAGGCTCTAAAAGCTGCTAGGGCTAAGCATCTGAGGAAACTGATAGAAATAAACCAATAATCCGAGATTCCTATTAAGTACAGTGGCTAGACTAACAAAACATCAGATATTTGAAGAGAGTATTCCATCACAGTTTAGTAGTGAGGACTTCATGAATTTCTTCACCAAAACATTTATAGTATCAGGAACAAAATAATGAATGTTCAACCTTTGACAGCATCTTGTGATCTAGTCCAGCCTAAAGCTCCATACCTAGATCTACATTGCTTTACAGGTATAGGGCAGGAAGAGCTGTATAAGCTTATCACCATGGATAAATCAACAACGTGTTTGTTAGATCCAATTCCAACTAGATTACTGAAAGAAGTGATACATACAGCTGGAGAGCCTCTCCTCATCATTATTAATTCCTCGTTACATTTAGGTCACATCCCTACACCTCTCAAGTTAGCAGTTATTAAGCCTCTTCATAAGAAACCTAAACTACACCCTAATGACTTATCAAATTACAGACTGATTTCAAACCTTCTGTTTATATCTAAAATATTAGAAAAGGTTGTGTCTGCTCAATTATGCTCCTACTTAGAGGAAAACAATATCCTTGAAGAATTTCAGTCAGGTTTCAGGCCCCATCCATCATAGTACAGAAACTGCACTAGTTAAAATCATGTTTTTAGCCTCGGACCAAGGCAACATCTCAATATTAGTCTTACTTGATCTTAGTTCTGCATTCAACACAATAGATCAGGGGTGGGCAATTAATTTTCCCAAGGGGCCACATTAGAAACTGGGGCTTGGGACCGGCACTGCATCCAGTGGCTGGGGTTTGGGCATTGGCTGGGAATTGAACCCAGGCCTTCTGCATGGTAGGCAAGAACATCAACTTTATATAAAAAGAGAACATCAACTTTATATAAAAAGCAGTAAATGCCTCAGTGTAGTTTGTTTGATTGTTTTACCTGAGTTCTTTTTTTTTTTTAGTTCAGTAACAGAACTCTAGCCAGTGTTAGGCTTTATCAAGTGCACTGAAGTCCGAAAATGCGCATTTTTTGAAGTTTCAGATTTATCAACTTTATACAAAAATGCAAGCATCCAGAGTAATGGAGAGTATGGGAAAGAGGTAAAGAAGCGAGTGCAGGCAGGTTGGAATGGGTGGAGAAAGGTGTCGGGAGTTCTGTGTGATAGGAAAATATCAGCGAGAATCAAGGGGAAGGTGTACAGGACAGTGGTGAGACCGGCCATGCTGTATGGTTTAGAGACAGTGTCACTGAGGAAGAGACAGGAGTCAGAGCTAGAGGTAGCAGAGCTGAAGATGTTGAGGTTCTCTTTGGGAGTGACAAGATTGGACAGGATTAGGAACGAGTACATCAGAGGGACAGCTCATGTTGGACATTTGGGGGACAAAGTTAGGGAGGCCAGATTAAGATGGTTTGGACATGTTCAGAGGAGGGAGAGTGAGTATATTGGTAGGAGAATGTTGGACATGGAGCTGCCAGGCAGGAGGCAAAGAGGAAGGCCAAAGAGGAGGTATATGGATGGAATTAATGAGGATATGAAGCTAGTGGGTGCAAGTGTTGAGGATGCAGAAGATAGGGATAGGTGGAGAGAGATGATTCGCTGTGGCGACCCCTGAAGGGAAAAGCCGAAAGAAGAAGAAGAAGATACAAAAATGCAAGCACGTATTTTAAACACCAGCATCCCAATATCAACTTCATATAAAAAAAGAAATAAATGCCTGTTGTTGGGCTTGAACAAGTGCACTGAAGTCAGGTTGAATATCTGAGGTGGATATGTGAAGGACAGCACACAAGTGATCATCACTGAGAGAGGATCTGTATCTGTATTTGTTAAACTTTATCACTGAGAATGTTTGCTCACAAATGTAGGTAGATCCAAAGAGAACCAACATCCTCTGTACATGCCTCCTAATGTTTGGAAAATCTTCCTCTTTGAGAGAGGAATAAAAATGCAGCAGTGATACTGTCTTAAAGTGCTCAGACAGTTGTTTATCAGACTGCAGGTCAATGAGTTCAAGTTGAACATCAATGGGTGCATTGTCCACACTGCAAGTGAAGGGAGAAGAAATCATGTGCATTTCACTCTCAATTGTTTTGAAGTCTTCAAAGTCGCCTTGAAAACTCACCATGCAGTGCCCCTAACATGGATGAGTACACTGTAAAAAATCCATCGATCAGAATGTTGGCATAATGATTATTTGTTAGTAATCTGGACAATAAAACATGAAAAAGCCGACTGAACTAGTGTAAAGAAGTTTATTAAAAAATCTAGGTCAACTAAGGTTTAATTATTGAACAGAGTTGAAAATGCAAGTGGACATGCACAAAAGTTGGTTTGGAAGTTTGAGCATGCGCGCTGTTACGTTTCAGATATTGGCGAATGTGTGATGCGTGCAGCAGCCATTTTAAACATCATGTAGATTACCGTTATTGGCGCGTTTCTTCTACACACATTGGAAAACTTCATCTTTTAAACTAAAGTAAGTGCATGTATTTATATTGAAGTCCGCTGTTGAAATTCTTGTAAAGCGTGATCATATGGCGCTCTTTGCGAGGTGCATAGAGCTTGATGCTATTGTTTATTTAGACAGTGAAAAAGCTCGAAATGATTCTTTCACTCCTGGTCTTTGAAACTCAGTATTGAAAAAATGTGTTTGTGCTGCAAATGTGTGTGTAATCTTTGCATTTCACATTTCAGAACAAATTCTCTCGATATCCTTCCGGATAAACAATCGCACGTATTTCCAGATATCCTCTCCAGACTGCAAACTTCGCTATTTCATGTCAGTAAACATTTATACTGCAGTTACTTCTTAATGATTTAAACGAATTTAATTAAATAAATAAATAAATAATTACCTGCTTGGACTAGTCTTACTAGTTAATTATTTACTTTTTTATGTAAGACCATTCATAACCTTTTTTACATTACATTAAATGTACATTAAATGTAGATGGATCTCAAAAGTGATTTTACTTCATTAGGACAGTACTCCTGATGACAGACAGACCAGAGGGATGAAAGTGGGAGTTCTTATTGTGATCGAAGATGATGACCCCCCCTACCACTTTGCCCAGTGTCATAAACTCTGCCGTTTGTTGGAGGAGGTGATTGTTTTGCAAGATGCTCCAGATCTGAAATCTGCTGTTGCCTACCTGTTTGGCCTTCTGTTTGCCTTGGATTTTCAGTACCCAAAAAACCTGAAGTACACTTTTGAGGTGATTGAGAAGGTGTTCGTGGAAATGGGCACTCACTGCTCTGCAAGGGTACAGTCCCTTAAAAATAAATTTCTGCTATGATTTTTGTGAGCAGTTTGGCTAAAAAGCCACTTGTGCAGGTAATCTTTATCCTTATGATTCCCTGGTTCTGAGAAGCTGCTGTTGAGCTGTGCTTTGTTTCATTATTTTGTACTTTTTCCCCTGTTTTGTGCAATTTAGACTGTGATAGGCATTTTGCCAAGTTTAAGCACTTTCAATACAAATCCAAAGAAAAAGTTGTAAAACTTCTCATTTTGCAGTAGACTCTTTTGAAATTATAAAAACATTTTAAAAAGTAATGTTTATAATGTTACCTTTTTGCAGATTACAATGTTTGAAAAAGGTTTGAACGCTTTAAATGGAAATGTTCTAGCTATACTTCAGCCAGGTGCTTTACAACATTGTGTACATTTTAAATGTCATGATTTTAATTTATTTTTTATTTCTTTTAGTTTAATTTTACTTGGCTGATAAGGAAAGGGAGGGCACGGTGGCTTAGTGGTTAGTACGTTTTGCCTCACACCTCCAGGGTTGGGGGTTTGATTCCCGCCTCCGCCGTGTGTGTGGAGTTTGCATGTTCTCCCCGTGCCTCAGGGGTTTCCTCCGGGTACTCCGGTTTCCTCCCCCAATCCAAAGACATGCATGGTAGGTTGATTGGCATCTCTAAATTGTCCGTAGTGTGTGATTGTGTGAGTGAATGAGAGTGTGTGTGTGCCCTGTGATGGGTTGGCACTCCGTCCAGGGTGTATCCTGCCTTGATGCCCAATGACACCTGAGATAGGCACAGGCTCCCTGTGACCCGAGAATAGTTCGGATAAGCGGTAGACAATGAATGATAAGGAATGTGGCTGTAATGTTTTACTTTTGGTTTAAAATAAAATTTGGAAGAAACTTTCAAGTATGCTGTTATAGCTTTTCTCATAACCTTGTGTTAAATGTTAATTGAAAACAAAGTACCTGCTTCAGTAAATCCAAATACATTTTTTAAATCAGGGATGTCAAAACACAAAAGTTCAAATTTATAAAGTATCAAAACTCTATCAACTTAACAAAAGAATATAAGTTAGGAGACATGTGACCTTACTTAGTAAATTGAGTTAAGTCAACTACTTGGGTTAAAAGTTGAGTAAACTCAAAAAAGCTGTGCAGCAAGTTGCCTTAAAATTTTAAGTTGAGTCAACGTTTTATTTTTTACAGTGTACCTGTGGAGATGATGAGCTGATGGTGTGACTTCTTTCAGTGTTGGCATGTGGGTAAGAACGTTGCTTTCCAGTTGGCTTGAAAGGAACTTCAACTTTCTCATGAAAGCTGTCACTAAGCTGTACATTTCATGTACAAAGAGGCCCTTGCTTTGCAGCTTGTTATTTAGTTCATTCATAAGTGCAGGCACATCAACAGCAAAAGCCAGATCTGCCATCCAGTCTGCATCTTAGAGCTCTGGGATGTCCTTGCATTTCTTCTCACAAAGCTCCTGAATTTCTGCTCTCAAGTACCATAGTCTTTTAAGCACCTTGCCCAACAGTTGTGTGGTAGCCTATGTCACTATGTTCACTTTCATACTCCTCCAAAAGTGCAAAAAACTGTCTATGATTCGGTGCTCTTTCCCTGATGAAGTTAACTATTTTAGTCACAACATCAGTAACATGGCTGATTTTTAGCACTGACTTGCACAACATCTCCTGATGTATAATGCAATGCAGAAGTATCAATTTCTGTTCTGGGTTTTACCTTGCATCCATTTCAAAGGTCCGACATTTTTTCCTGTCAGATTTGGAAAACCATCGGTTGTAACACCTGTCACTTTGTCCCATTTTAGTCCCAGTATGTCCATGAATCAATTTACCTCTGTGAACAAATCTCTGCCCGTGGTAGTCCCTTTCATAGACCGCATAGTTGCCAGCTCCTCTGTCATCTCGAAGTCTTACGTTATCCCACGTAGAAATATAAGTAACTGGGCTGTGTCGCGGACATCACAGCTCTCGTCCAGAGCCAAGGAGAAAAAGTCAGAATTGTCCACTTTGCACTTTTGCAGCTGCAGCTCTCCCGCGATCTCCTCGACTCGTCTCGTTACGGTTCGCCTGGAGAGAGGCACATTCAAAAATGCTTCTTTTTGGTCCAGGCATATTAGCGCTGCAGAGTCCACCAAACATTCTTTGATAAACCCCCCGTCAGAGAACGGCTTACTGTTTTTCATGATTTTGTGGAATATCACAAAGCTGGTCTTGACTGCTGCATCGCTCGATGTTTGAAGCTTGGTAAAAAAGTCCTTGCTGCTTTTGCAGCTTAGCAAGCAAAGCTTCAGATGTCTGTGCCTGCTCTGTATCCATCAAATTCTTGTATTTCCTCTGCATGTTTAGTCTCGTAATGGCGATTCAAATTGTAATCCTTAAACACTACTATCAGTTCTCCACAAACTAAGCACACAGCTTTACCTTTGACTTCAGTAAATAAATACTTAGAAGTCCATGTCTTGTTAAAAACTATACATTCTGCATCAATCTTTCTTTTTTTAATGTTAGCTAACGTATTTAAGGGCTAATGGCAAACTCACATTTCTTGAAATCTGTCCTACATGATCGCAAACACACATTTGAGTGAGGGTGCAAACGGTCACACGCACGGACATGTGTAAATACTAAAAAATATATATGTATATTTTTTAAAGCAGTATTGTAAAGTAAATAAAAGTTGTATGTTGTGGCCAAATAGCAAAATAATGTAGATTTCTATATATCTATATCAGAGTATAGAGTTGCAGTATCCCTGTTTGCGTATGAATTTTATTTAACCAATTACTATACACGGGCCGGTCAAGGATATCCAGAGGGCCGGAAGCCCTAGGTAAAATGCCCAGGTCTGCTATAGATCATGACATTCTCATATATCACTTACAAAATCTCATAGGTATTCAAGAACAGGCATTAAAATGTTTTAGATCCTACCTGTCTGATCAATGCCATTTTGTAGATGTAAATGGAGAACTGTCCAGTGTAATGCCAATGAAATATGGGGTCCCACAAGGATCAGTTTTAGGACCTCTGCTTTTCTCAGTATACATGCTTCCATTGGGTAACATCATTGGAAGGCATGGGATTAGTTTCCATTGTTATGCTGACAATACCCAGTTATATATCTCATCAAAACCAGATGAAATATCTAAATTGTCCAGATTGAGTGTGTCAAAGATATTAAAGACTGGATGACTGATAATTTTCTATTACTAAATCCTGATAAGAAAACCAGTACACAAAAGCTCACACAATTCAACCTGTACTTAGAAGGATGTTCTATTACTAATAGCTCAACAGTGAAAGACCTGGGCGTAATATTAGACAGCAACTTGTCCTTTGAAAATCATATTTCCAATATTACAAAAACAGCCTTCTTTCACCTCAGAAATATCGCCAAGCTTAAGAACATTTTATCTGTATCTGATGCAGAAAAGCTAGTTCATGCATTCATGACCTCCAGACTGGACTATTGTAATGCATTACTAGGTGGTTGTCCTGCATCTTCAAGCTACAGTTAGTCCAGAATGCAGCCTCCAGAGTTCTTACCAGGCCAATATAACCCCAATATAATCATCCCTGCACTGGCTGCCTGTTAAGTTTAGAATTGATTTCAAACTATCACTACTTACATACAAGGCTCTAAATGGTTTAGCTCCCACATATCTAGCAAGTCTTCTAACACGTTACAATCCACCATGCTCCTTAAGATCACAAAACTCCGGACTTCTGGTAATTCCCAGAATATCAAAGTCTATAAAAGGAGAGCATTTTCGTATTTAGCTCCTAAACTTTGGAATAGTCTTCCTGACAGTGTTTGGGGCTCAGACACAGTCTCCCAGTTTAAACATAAAGACATATCTCTTTAGCCAGGCATACACTTAATACATCCCATAACCTTGTACTCCAGTACATCTGATTAAATGCACATTATCATCTAGTGCTTGCTTATATTTGTTTCCCTTTTTTCTACCCATCCCGATTCATCTAGAGATTGTGCCAGCTCCAGTAGACAGAGGCCAACCCTGCGAGGATCTTGAGGCATCCAGAGATGGACCAGCTCCAGCTGGTTTCTGTTTCTTGAGTATTTGGGTATTCAAAGCAACGATGCCAAGCCTATGTGAACTTTGAG
>JAUCMX010000004.1:7306504-7347357 GCA_033459395.1 Hemibagrus guttatus
TTAAAAACTTTGAAAAAGACAGTCTGGTAATGAACATAAAAAATACACAAGCACCTAACAGTAGCATTAAACACAAAAAAGAGCATGATAAAATGCTTCAATAGTCTGGAGCAGCTAAAATCAGGCAGTTGCACAGTTTAGTTGACTCGTGTGGTTGTAATGTGTCAGAGCCAGTTTTTCGAATGTCACCTCCATAACAACAAAAGCACAAATCCAAAAAAGATTTCTGAGAGCAATCCACACTATGCAGCGTCTCAGCTTCAAGAGTCATTGAAACTACAATTGGAGCCTTGTGCTGTGCTTGGGAAACCATAATTGAGCTTTTTGGGCAGAGAATAATATTTTAACAAGACAATGACCACAAATATGCATCCGGATCAACAGAGAAATGGCTGTGGGACACTGGCATTATCAGTCCAAAAGATTTGAAAATCTGTGCTCAGTCCACATGAGAAACCCTAAGAATATGAACAAGCTTGATATATACTCTACAGAGGTGATTCTAAGGAAAAAATGCTCAGTGTGTAACATGTACTGATTAGAGGCAGGACACAAGTGCGTAAAGTCTTATATGGAAAATGGAAAGAAAGGCTCAGTAAATAGACACAAGAGGGAATAAATTGACAAACTAATCAGGATCTAAATGGAGAATAGGAAGACACAATTGGGAAATAAACTAATGCCAAGACAGGGGCAGAGACAAGACCAAAGGCAAAATAAAATGTCACAATAAACGAACAAGCAGTGCATGTCATGCTGGGAAACAACACTATTATTTCCTATTATATATAATAAATTTAAACAAGGCATTCTCTACAGTGAGGACTTTGTAAGTTACTCATAGAGACAACAATTACTTTGATGTTGTTGTTATTATTATTATTATTATTATTATTATTATTATTATTATTATTATTACTATTATTGTTGTTGTTATTATTAATAATAATACTACTAGTGCTACGGATAATAATAGTATTACCACTATAACACCTCACAGACCCAGGGTTCCCAGTTTAATCCTGAGCTAAGGTTACTGTACAGTGTTTCTACTGGGATCCTGGTTAAGGTTCCCCATCTCCCAGGTGAATTGAGTACTCTAAATTGCACAGACATGGACACTTTTACCATTCTGGTTGTATTCTTGCCTCACACCAGTATATTCCTTACTGCTCACGTCCCTGAAGACTGTTAATGACAAATGAATCCATTTTCAAAATCACCAAATTGAACAAAGGCTTCATTTAAGTTGCATTTCTTATGATGTGTATTTGCAAGATATATTTTGGTGCCCCTCCATAGATTTAAAGGATAAAAATCTTTACTTTAGGCACAAAGTGAACTCTCTAACACACCGTAGCCATCATTTGGATACAGAGTGAAACAAAACATGCTTAAAAAGCCTATTCATATGATGTGACAGGGCCGAATGACATGAAGATTACCTAAAAGCACTCAGACAAGCAGATGAAAGACAGTGTGAGAATCAGAGAGACAGGAGAGAGCGAGCGAGGAAGGTGTTTGTGGTGAGGGACAGATGCAACCCAACAGGAACAGAGTGAAAGCAAAAGTGATCGAGAGATACTGAGAGGAAGAAGCTGAGAAAGAGAGAATGATTCAGCTCACAATGATTTTACTCCATTAGTCTGTGGGAAATAACAAGCATGAGTCCCGCTGCATTCTCAAAATGTCTATGTGAATACGTGTGTGTGAGCTCTGTGTGTGTCTGTGCACTCTACAACTGTATTTATAACTGGAGTAAGTCACCCCCATCCTTTTCCTGTCAATCGAGTGATCACGGTGCCAGCATGCTTATTAAGTGTGTGCGTATGTGCTCGCTGATGTGTCAACCCTCTTATTAACTATGCTTGTGTAATAGAGTTTAAGCTGAGTGAATGAACAGCTGGTTGACTGGTAGTTTGCATCAATCACACTTCAATCTAATGGAGTCGGAACAGGATTGAGCACCTCTCCATGTGACATGTGCGCACTAACATCTAAAATGCATTAACCTGCAGGTCTGAATTTGCATTAGAATGCATCCCTTGCTTCATCTTAAAAAATCACTCCGGTCTAGGTTTGTGAAAAGCACTGCAGAGTACATATCAGCTGTCAGAGATGTGATCCAAGGTGATATTTGTGCTGAAGTTCACTCGTGAATCATATACAACCTCATAAACTCAGACTTCCACAAAGATTACCGGAGAGCTGCATTGTTAATTGTATTGAAGGAGAGCAAGAGGTGACAGTATATAGATGCTGAGCTGTCTTATTTAGGCGTCAAGCCTCAATATCCAAATAAGCAGTCAATAAATTGACAGCAAGGTTAAAAAATGCAATACCTTAATCCAAGGTCAATATACAAGTCAACTGGATACGTGAAGAGCTTAGGAACAACACTGAGAATCACACAAAAACATATTTCAAATACAGACGTATTAAAAGTGCATAATTAGACAAACAGTAAGCAAACAGGGGGCGTGGTCAAGTAGAAGGCAAGTCAGAGACAGCAACAGAAGAGTGAATGAGAGCAACATGGCAGTACCATGCAGCTGGTGGACAATTAAGATTAGAGCTGGACATGATGACTATACCACATAGATATTGCGATAAATCTTGCCATTAATCAGTTTTCTGAGAGTGTGAGCGAGTATCCTCAGTAATTCTACAACACTGACCAATCCCACTGTTACTCACTTTAATAAATAGATTATTTTCCCACTCGAAAATAATAAAGGGAGGCAAAAGCATTGTACTGTAAAGCCCTGCATGATGTTCCAGCTATTTGCTATATATTCCTAATATTCCTAGTGCTCCATTACCTACACGTCTTTCCGACTGCCTTTGCATGCAATGCACACATTCGTCAAAAAGCCATTTTCAAATGCAACGCACTGAGAGAAAACGATACACTGAGAGTGTAAATCTACAGAAGTACAGCTACAGCACAGCGACATGGCACTGCCTTGAGTTCATGTTGAAAACATCTGCAACACGCCAAATTTGTTAGGATATGGAAGCATTTCTGAGTGTTTGTAATCACCCATCTGTTAGAGGAAGAAGGGGCGCTCCAATATTTGTCTACACTGCAGTGTACACACTTCCATTTATGTAATTTACATCTGCGAGGCTTTTAACACTCCAGCCTTGAGTCAAGAGTACATAGCAATTCAACACTGTAGCACAGAAAACATTATTTATATATATTGAGAAGAAACAAGCATTTAGACAAAAAATGCAGCGCATCAAGTGCAAATATCCAATCCATAATGTTTTTTTGACTTTGTACAGGTTACAAAGCATGTCTTTGCACTGGAGAAGAAACCAATCAATCCTGAAAATTAGCAATATAGTCTGTCAATAGAACAAGAAAATGTATAGCTTAAAAATGATAATATTTCTATAAATAGGTTTAATGATCTTAAATTTGGTTTAATTGGAAATACTAGCTCATTTTGAATATATTTAAGCTATTTAACTTGCTAAGATGCCATCTCTCAGCAGTGTACTTATTTTTCATCACTGGGTGTGTATATTCTTAGTAAATCTAAACAATATCTGCCGTCTATCACTGGTTTGAGGATTATAGATTATAATTCAGCTGGCTCATTTACCTCCTGGGCAACATCTGGCTGATGAGAATAAGCAAGCAGTAAAGTGCCATCCCGTACCCCCTACCCCACATCTACATATCACCCCTGAACACCCCCAGATCCCCCACTTTGTGTTTTTAATTCTGTATTTGTCGACTCACTGTGAAACGGATCAGTTTACAGCGTAGTACTTTCATCTGAGGCGTGCATAATAAGCGGCTCGGCACAGAGTTAGTCATTTTCAGTTCTCCTTTCTGTATTTTGTCCACTGAAAAGGACAGAGCTGCCAGTTGTTCATGGCTTTGTCAGTGACATGATGCCTAAAAACAGAGCCGTGTCATGATCAGTGCACATTCAGGTGAAGGTACAGCCCTTAAACCTTGAGACTTGTGAACATTTAGCCTTGGAGTCAGCTTTTTGGAAATCAGCAGTTGGCAGGTTGAATGTATCACTCGCAAAAAATGCTCTGACATGCTCGAAGGCCTGGCCTGATATTTTCCAGTGTCTATCATGGACAGAGGGTTGCTTTGGAGAAGTGAGAGTTTGGAGTAAGTGAATTTGATAGTGAGTGCATTCGGATCATCTGTCATTCCTGTGGAAAAAAACAAAAAACAAACTGGGTCTAGACAGAGTGTCCTGCATTTAGCTCACTTGGGCGCTGTAATTTATAGAAGGAAAAAGAAAATGATCTGCAACAGTAAGCATCACTAGGTCTCTGTCTCTGTTCTTAACCATCAACATTTAAATTCACTTCCATTGAGTTTCATTTGAGCACTAAATGATCAGAGAAATTTTTTTTTAAAGCAAACCAATCTCAAATGGGGCGGGGCATTGGTGTCTCAGTGGTAGGTTTCTCGCCTATCATGCGGAAGGCCCGGGTTCGAACCCCAGCCACTGGATGCAGTGCCGGTCCCAAGTCCGGAAAAATGGGAGGGTTGTGTCAGGAAGGGCATCCGGCGTCAAACATTTGCCAAGTTGTTGTGCGGACCAGTTGGTCCGCTGTGGCGACCCCGAACAGGGAGCAGCCGAAAGCAACTTCTAATCTCAAATGAGGAATTCATCCTTTTTAACCCATTACTGCTCGTTTTACTAGTATTGCTTCCCATTTTGGTACTAGATCAGTGCTATGAATGTATTTAAAATGCTTTAAAATTCACCAGATCAGATATAGAACATCATTTAGTTCAGCAATTAACTGTGTAACATTTGTAATCTCCATGGAAAACATATCCTCTGGCTTGTACAAACAGGCCCAGGTCTGGAAATACCATTAAGCTAAAACTGTTAGAAAAGAACTAGCATGGGCTTTTTTACTTCAGCTTATGCTTCTTTATTACCTTTTCCCCCTGATTTATTATTAGCGAGGAAAAATGTGCTTTCAGGCATTAGCCTATTTGTAATAATTAATTCGTCTTGCCAAGTTCATACACAGTTCTCCTAGAACAGAAGAAGTAGACAGGCTTGTGAGAGAAGGAGGACTGCCAGGACAGCATTTGAAGATTGCATTTCAGAGGATTTATGTAGTGCCTGGTCAGCAGATATTTTTCTAAATTGCATGTATTATCTTCCTAACAAGTATTTACATTTTTCATGCCTATTCCTGTCATGAACTTGATGAACCTCTTGAAAAAGAGACATGTAAATTCAAATGGCTTAAGAGTCTTGAATTTAGCATAGAATAAGAAAGGTTAAGGTAGCATGCAGCAGTTTAAAAAATCATCATCATCATCACCATCATCAACATCATCATCATCACCACAACTGTCATATTCCTAAGGTTTTATCTAAATGCCACGCTGTCCGATATTTATGCTTTATACTTAATCCTGTGTACCAGTGAGGCGCATGACCTATTTGGGAAGTTTAACCTCCTGGGTGAATCTAGCTCCCTCATGAAGCTAGCTGAGAAGATGCCAAACAAACAAACCACACAGGTACACTTCTGAATTACTTAAAACATTTTGGTCACTATTTCAAATCAATTCTTAAAAATAACTCTTTGACTTAATCCAAATGTGTTATTTCATACTACTAAAGTCTTTGTTATATTTTTTATATAGCGATGTGTATGTCCACATTTTCTATACACATTTAAATGTGTAACTTTTTCCATCATGGCATTTCTTTATATAAGAATCATAATATAAGAATATTTTTTTAATCAAAAATGAAATGGCATTTCAGTGTTAATTAATTGTTCAGTGGCATTGTGACATATATATCATTATTCAGTCATTCCCTGTACTGAGGTAGGTGTAAAAGCTTTCTCGAGTATATTACATACCTAATAAAACATTCTTTCAAGAGCTGCTGCCTCTTCTCACAGGCTTTTCTTACTGTTCAGACACAGTGCGTGGTAATAATCGTCCAGTTACGCGTTTATAATTATTGAAATAATCAACAAATGTTTCCTATTTCTGTTATGTAGCCTGGAGGTGTGCAATAACGGCACAATCCTCCTTAGACATGTGTCATCTATGGCATTGCTGTTACTATGGCTACCACGTGAGAGATGCAAGCAATTTTTCACCTGCTGTATCAAAAGCTGTCCTAAGCAGGGGCTTTTTCAACCTTTCATATGTGAAACAGCGGGAGACAAGTGGAGCGGAGCGAGATTTGCTGCTTGCTGTGTCGGAAACCCTTACAGCATCAGAAACATTTTCTTCTGTTTAAGTTGTCAAATTTAATGGCCATCACAGATTATCAGTAATCTATCAGCTATTCTCAAATCAATTGACTCAAGCTCAACACACACACACACACACAAAGTTACAAGAGCAGTGGAAGATAAGAGGTGCTTGTTATTCAGAAGGAGACTCGTAGCTGATGGTCAAGCAGGTTAATGAAGGGAAAATGCCTGAAGTGAAGAGAGATTCTTTCTGGCACTGAACACACAAACTTCAAAAAAGGAAGGGCACAGAAATCTTTCTCTCTCTGCACCAAAATAGCAAACTGCCTCAGGCTAAATGAGACGCGAACATGATCATAAGACTATTAATGAATTAATCAAAGTTATTCACTGTGACGGTGTTAAGCGGAGAATTGTGTCTTACAGTAAACAAATGCCCATGCTGTATTTAACTTAACGTGGTGTGAGCAGGATTACATTAGGCCTGTGTGTAGAGCTCAGATGTGCTCTAATGTAGCGCTGTGCAAAGCTCTGGGCTCGAAGTGCACTGATGCATGTAATAGACCTTTATTTACCATCAGAATTGAAACACCAGGATAGCAAGACAGACAGGAGAGTAAGACATGGAACTGGGGTTGAGTGGGTGGGTCTGAGGATGAGAGGCATGTAGGCATGGAGTGTGGTGGACAGCAGCTCAATGCTGACTCGAGGCTTATGCTTGCTGTGCTCACTGTAGAATCAGTTCTTAAACTAACATATTGGTTTGCACCAGTGAAATGAATCCAGTTCTTTATAATTGTAGTCTGCTTAAAAATTCAACCAGAGAAAAAGTTTATGGCAAAAATCAGTAGCAACTAGAACCTGAGTGTTTTTTTTGTACTGCATTTACAGCATTTAACATGATAAAGAGGGAAAATGAAACTCTCTGTACATAAGCACAGATCATGATAAAAATACAATGCAATATCTATATCATGCTGTCATTTTGCCCTGCCCTAAAACTAAATAAAACTGAGCCATGATCAGATAACTTATGATCGGCCGGCAGAGAAAAGGTGTGCAAAGGAAGAGAATGGAAATGCAACCAAAAAGAATACGGGATGAGAAGCAGGCCTTAAGAGTGCAGCCAAAGGCAAGACAGTATATAAGAGAGGGGATGAGAATAAAGTCACGACTCCCGGGGAGGAGGAGTGCAGTGGTGCAGTCCCCTGCTCATTGGTATGCTGAGCCCTGAACAACCGAGAGGAGAAAAGAGAAGGCAAAGAGGAAAGAAGGGAGGGTGTTATTTGTGAATGATAGCAGAAGCAACGTGCACTGTGAGGGTGGGGATACTGCGTTTGATTCACATGAATACTGCCGTGTCTTTTTTCCCCTATCCTGACATACTCTCTCATTCTCCCTCTTTCTTTCTTATCCCCAGGGGTGTAGCCTGAAATAGCTTGGCTCAGATGTTTTATAGTTCATACCTCTGTGACTCTCTGAGTGTCCAACTCTCCTTCACCACCTTCAGTTCCCCAATGCTCACTTACACACACACACACACACATACACACACACACATAGATACACACACTGTGTGATTAGTGACCAAGTGAGTTATGATTTTGTATCGATCATGTACTGATGAGACTTCATAACCCAGCAGAGGACCTATTTCCTGTTTTAGAGTGTGTCGGCTTCAGGAAACTGGCTCCGGAGCACCTATTGATTAACACACAGCTAACACGCTGAATGAGAGCAACATTAGTTAGGGTGATAAATGATACAAAGCTTTGCTGAAGAAAGGTGTATGTGTGTGCGTGTGTGTATTGTATGGAAATTAATTTACTAATTAGATTTCATTATTGACTCTTTAATCAGCTCACACACAGACTTCCTCAAAACTGAAGTACAAGGCAGTATGATTAATATTAATGACACACATGTTCACCCACGAGGGGCACGTGGCTTAGTGGTTAGCATGTTTGCCTCACACTTCCAGGGTTGGGGGTTCGATTCCCACCTCCGCCGTGTGTATGGAGTTTGCATGTTCTCCCCGTGCCTTGGGGGTTTCCTCCCCTGGTCCAAAGACATGTATTGTAGGTTGATTGGCATCTCTAAATTGTTTGTAGTGTGTGATTGAATGTGTGTGTGTGTGCCCTGCAATGGGTTGGCACTCCGTCCAGGGTGTATCCTGCCTTGATGCCCAATGATGCCTGAGATAGGCACAGGCTCCCCGTAACCCGAGAGTAGATCGGATAAGTGGTAGACACATAGTTATGCTCACACACATAGATTACTATGTACAAGTTACAAAATATACTGTATGTGCATATGAGAAAAAGTCTTGTATTATATAAATTTCAGTAAAACATTTATTCCTACTTTTCCACATTTTCGCAATAGGAAGAATAATCAATATACTGCAAAATTAATTACAAACATATATTTTATAGATTATATTAGTAATTAGAATATAGATTATATAGATATTATAAATATAGATTTAACCCTGCCTCTGCCCTATATAAGAAGCTCCACTCTTCTGGGAAGGTTGTCCACTAGATCGTGTTGTGTGGCTGTGGAGATTGGTGCTCCTTCAGCTACAGAACATTAGTGAGGTCTGGGGTTCAGTCAGTGTTTCAATTCATCCCAAATGTGCTCAGTGGGCTTGAGGTCAAGGCTCTGTGCAGGACACTCAAGTTCGTCCACTTCAACCTTGGAAAACCATGTCTTCATAGTGCTTGAATGTTTGCAGGGACATTGTTATGCTGGAACAGTGTTTGGGTTTGACGATCAGGTGTTCACAAACCACTAGCTGTATAATTTTTCATCACAAGACACATAATTAGTTGAATGGAGTGAATCAAAATCTCCATATGAATACACCAGTTGCTGGGAGGCCTTAGAGTTTATTAAGCTGTTTTCATACTTGCATGTTTTCCTGGAATTGGGGGGCATTTGCCATTTGCCCAGAGAGTTCAGTAAATTTAGTGAAGTGTGAATGCTGTGTGAATTTAGTGAAGCTAACAGCAACTTACTCATATATACACCGACCAGTCAAAACATTATGTGCCTCATATTGTGTTGGGCCCCTTTTTTGCCGCCAAAATTTCCCTGACCTGTCATGCACTGTGTATTCTGACACCTTTCTATCAGAACCAGCATTAACGTCTTCAGCAATTTGAGCAACAGTAGCTCGTTTGTTGAATCAGATCACACGGGCCAGCCTTTACTCCTCAAATGCATCAATGAGCCTTGGCCGCTCATGACCCTGTCGTCGGTTCACCACTGTTCCTTCCTTGGACCACTTTTGATAGATACTGACCACTGCAAACCGGGAACACCGATCAAACTCGCTCAGATCCTTACACTTGCTCATTTTTCCTGCTTCTAACACATCAACTTTGAGGACAAAATGTTCACTTGCTGCCTAATATATCCCACCCACTAACAGGTGCCATGATGAGGAGATAATCAGTGTTATTTACTTCACCTGTCAGGAAGGGCATCTGCCGTAAAACCTGTGCCAAATCATGCGGATCAAATGATGCGCTAAAAACAACGGACCCTGCCATCGTGCGGGACAAACGCTAGGATAAAAAGAAAACCTTTATGCTTCATTGCAAAAAAGGTATGTCTCATGCTAGCCTGCCTTATTTAATGTCTCCTCATTTGCAGGTATTCCTGTCCGATGACATGGCAGAATCCCGAAAGCACTGTTCTTGTGCTGGTACTAAAGCAAAATACACGCACAATTGTGACGTATGAGCTCAAGTGTGAAAACATGAAAACTGAAGAGCTACAACCAAAGAGGTATCAGGTTTGCTAATTAAAAAGTCCAGTTTTAAAAAAAGAAAGAATATGACACTGTGTACAGAAGTTGACGAGGAATTCAGGCGTCATTGGATGCCAAACCCATCACTGATATCAGACCTCAACTCATTTAAAATCTTTAAAAATCTCTTACATGATTTGTCTTTTGTCACAGTACCCTTTTGTCACCTAAAATATGACTCGGGGGGGGGCATGGTGGCTTGGTGGTTAGCACGTTTGCCTCACACCTCCAGGGTTGGGGGTTTGATTCCCGCCTCTGCCATGTGTGTGGAGTTTGCATGTTCTCCCCCTGTGCTTCAGGAGTTTCCTCCAGGTACTCCGGTTTCCTCCCCCGATCCAAAGACATGCATTGTAGGTTGATTGGCATCTCTAAATTGTGTGTGTACCCTGCGATGGGTTGGCACTCCGTCCAGGGTGTATCCTGCCTTGATGCCCAATGACGCCTGAGATAGGCACAGGCTCCCCGTGACCCGAGAATAGATCGGATAAGCAGTAGACAATGAATGAATGAATTAACTCAAACTTTGAATAACTCTATACTCTTCATAGTAACTCCTCACACGTTTACTTAAAACTACTTATCTGTTTAAACTGAAAATAGATGCGACTGTACATCTGGAAGAAAGCAGTCTTATTAATTACCAAACATTTCCAAACCATTCAATTAAGACTCACTGGAAGTATTTCAAAAAAGCGGGGTTTGACAGGATGAAGAGAAGGACGACACAAGTCTTGGAGAAGGAAAGTGTGGAAGGAGAGAAGCGCAGAGTCTCTTACATGCTGTACTGTAACTGTATTCACTCTGACTCTTTGAAGATGAATCACAGCTCCGTGGGAGGGTACGAAGCTTAGCTGTCACTAGATCACTGAATGAATACATTTTTAAGGGACAGTATTTCAGAGGAGACAGTGTTTTTGCTCATTAGACTGTATACTGTATGGCATCAAAGACAAGCGCAAAAAGCATGCTGCACAAAAGCTCCTAAAACTTTCTAAATAAGCAATGTTACAGGCGAGGAGCTTCCTCACTAACTGAACTTCCTCACTAACTGAACTTTAACCTTTAGAATAAACACACACAAACACACACACACACAAACACACACAGACTGTACAAAGTGAATTTCCAGTGATAGTTCTGGAAAAACAAACACTGTAAATCACTGTAAAACCCTCGATTGGACAGATCTCATCATTTTTAGCTGCAATTTTTGGCGAGGCCTTCTTCACATTCCAGCAGCGGCTAATAAACTAATTAAGCATCAACAGTTGGTAAGGCAACAACGGTGACCAAAAATAAATCTGCATTAATGCCAACAAGGCCACACTTTCATTCTAACCCACCATATTCACAACTCTAAAGGAACCGACAGCTCTCGCTGGAAAAAAAAAAAAATAAAATGAATAATTCATACAGTGAGATGCCGTGTAGTTTAACACAGATGAGGGGTTTCCACTTTTAAAGCTTTACTGGCAGTGTCAAGTTTAGATGAAAGAGCCTTGCAAAAGCAGAAAAGATCAAGTAAATTGGCTGGTGTCTGAAAAATGCACTTTTCAATTCTAGTAAAATGATATGAAATGACATGAAATGATGTATAATGTGATAGAATGTAACTAAAATATTAACTAAAAGCAGTAAAAATGGAAAGTGAACTTGAATAAACCTAATGTGGTACAGACTACAGCACAGAGATTTTGCCGTAGTAAGAAGTGCTGACTGATTAACACAAAATTACTGATATTTTTCATAAACATGTTTCTTTTTAAAAAAATCAACCCCAATAATATAGTAACAACAATGCTGTGCTCTTTTTTTATACCAAAGATAAAAATGTTTGATACAGATGTGTGTTAAATGACTTTTCTGGATTTAACCCTTTTCACTCGCTTGGTCAACAAAATTAGCCTCAACACCAACACTCAAAATACAATGCTTTAAAATTCCAGTCTCTAAATATCATTGTTAAATACAGGCTCATTAAAGAAATGTCACACTTCAAACATTTTAACAGCACGTAAAGTAAATATTTAAATGAAAGGTATACACCGATCAGACATAACATTATGACCACCTGTCTAATATTGTGTTGGTCCTCCCTTTGCTGCCAAAACAGCCCTGACCTGTCATGCACTGTGTATTCTGACACCTTTCTATCAGAACCAGCATTAACTTCTTCAGAAATGTGAGCAACAGTAGCTCGTCTGTTGGATCGGATCACACGGGCCAGCCTTCGCTCCCCACGTGCATCAATGAGCCTTGGCTGCTCATGACCCTGTCGCCGGCTCACCACTGTTCCTTCCTTGGACCACTTTTGATAGATACTGACCACTGCAGACCGGGAACACCCCACAAGAGCTGCGGTTTTGGAGATGCTCTGATTCAGTCGTCTAGCCATCACAATTTGTCCCTTCGTCAAACCCGCTCAAATCCGTACACTTGCCCAGTTTTCCTGATTCTAACACATCAACTTTGAGGACAAAATGTTCACTTGCTGCCTAATATATCCCACCCACTAACAGGTGCCATGATGAGGAGATAATCAGTGTTATTCACTTCACCTCACACTGCTCATAATGTTATGCCTGATATACGGTGTATATGGTTAATATCTGATATCCATTTCTGTAGGTTCTCTAGATGTTGTGTAGTTTTCTATACACAATAACACTTATCAAAGTATCACTATCAAGTACTAGCCTTGGTATTATTTGACACTGGATTAAAAAAAAAAGTAAGTGGTGTTACCCTGGGAACTAGAAACAACGTTGAAGGAAAACAGTGAAATTTGCTAATGTGCACAATATTTCCAGGTTTATTTCTGGTTACTGTAGCCATGGCTGCAGCTGTCAATGCTCAATATACGACAGCTCCGAGATAAAACTCTCTGCAGTCTGTGTGGTGGCTCAGAGAGAAAGACTAAATGATGTGAGCCAGCATCATTCTGTCATTCAGGACAGGAAGACATCTCTACCTGCCTGTCAATTCAGAAAGCTCTGCCTCTTACACTAGTGTATAAATGCTCGGTTTCAGCCTGTGTATATTTTGGGGGCGTGGTTTCAGAGGTAACATCAAAAGAAGGAGTTTAACCAAAATCACTGACCATAACTTTAATTCATTCAAACAAGGCTAGGAAGCTAAAGATGCCTACTAATGCTACAGGCAAAGTAACAGTAAGGATAAATTTGCATTAACAAGACTTCCTGATACTCCAGTTAAAAGCAATTTTCCTGTATTGCCCATCGGTGACATCCATGTAGAGATCACTTTCAAACAAAGGAACATTTGTGAGTATTTTAGTACAAAAGTGCTTATGGCTTATGGCTAAGACTAAGCAGATCCCACTTTATCTTCAAAAAGCTAACAAGGCCACACTTTTATTCCAATCCACAACACCGTCAACTCCAGAAGAACTGACAGAGCTTATGGGGGAAAAAAACATTACATAAAATGAATAATGCATGCAGGGGGGCACGGTGGCTTAGTGGTTAACACGTTTGCCTCACACCTCCAGGGTTGGGGATTCGATTTGCGCCATGTGTGTGTGGAGTTTGCACGTTCTCCCTACCCCTCTGGGGTTTCCTCCAGGTACTCCGGTTTCCTCCCCCAGTCCAAAGACATGTGTGGTAGGTTGATTGGCATCTCTAAATTGTCCGTAGTGTGTGTGTGTGTGCCCTGCGATGGGTTGGCACTCCGTCCAGGGTGTATCCTGCCTTGATGCCCAATGACGCCTGGGATAGGCACAGGCTCCCCGTGACCCGAGAGTAGATCGGATAAGCGGTAGACAATGAATGAAAGAATAATGCATACAATATTGTGCTAGTGTGTGGCACTCTGTCTAGGTGTGTACAACATTATTACCAACAACTTGCATTTCTCTTTTTATGCAAAAGAGAAATAATCAACACCCCCCAAAAACAATAAAATGGGTTTAATATAAATCATTTCAGTCTCAATGTTTTAAACTGTAATGAAGGCATAAAAGTTTGAATTGAAGTGGGCAGACTCTATGTGCAAATTAAATACTTTAAAGCTGTTGGTTGGACAGCAAGTGCTAATATTTTTTTAAGTACTGACATTTTGCAGAAGAAACCTGCAATGCTTAGGAAATATTATATGAAAAAATTATCTGAATGAAACTTTACAGCATCTTTATACAAGCTCAATTAGGTCATGCATTAATTTACATTCATTTTAGATAGTAATTTTTTTTTATTAAAAGAGTGCTAATAATTCTGGACTTAACTGTACAACTGATAGTAAACATTTCACATAATCCATTAAAATACGTTATAATTAATCTTTATCGGCAAATGAACCAAGAACACACAGCTCATGGAAATCATTCAAGACACTCAGTTTAATGGAAACCATTAACATGAAACCATATGTAAGTGTTTTTAACATGATTTAATGTCATGCACATAATTAATGCTCTTTGGTGAAGAACAGTCTGTGTTTGTTAATATTTTGCAATGGCTTTGTGTTTTGTGTTTAGAAAAGACGTGTTAGTACATGTGTGTACGTGGGGTAATGTTTATGTGTTCTATAACAGTTGCCCTTCATCAGATCTGGAAGCACACAGAGAGCTGCCCTCTCCCCCACCGGTGTGTTAATGAACCATCACAGGCAGGGAGATATTCTCTCTCTCACACAAACACACACACACACACACACACACACACACACACACACACACACACACACACACACACACACACACTTTCCTATCTCTCTCACTTGTACTAATGTCTCTATTCAATGGCTCTATCCTAAAATCTCTCAGTCGTTATGTTCTCCTCTATCTCCCTTGTGTTAATAACTTCATTCATGCCTATCTCTCCCCAAGTCTTTATGCACTTCAGTTTTATTCTCTGGCCAATGTGAGCCAGCATTTCATCAGCCCAGATGACAAATTTGTTTTTTCTGATTTGCCACATTGGTGGCATCTATTAAAGAGTCATGATCAGGATCAAGCTGAGGTTTCCATGCTAATCACAGCGGGGTTTGTAACCCAAGCATGTGGCCATATGGATACACATTAGGGAGTGTGCACTTGGAAATGCTGAATTTGTTTAAAATGGTACAGTCCCATTTCATGGTCAGGGTATTTATTAATTCCTACATTAGATTAAAGATTAATTGGGATAGGCTCAAGGGTAGAAATTACTGATAACCTCATCACTGACCTAGCCTATCAATTAAACATTAAACAGACTAATCTTACTCATTTACAATTGTGGCCACAAGGTTATATACACTTGAACTTGACTTAAATGATTGGGAAGGCCTTCTATAAACATCTCACAATACTTTTTGCTGAAACTGCTGATGTTTGCAGGCCTTCAACACTCAAGTATTCTTTTTTAGAATTTAGGATCCACTTTAATAGCAACACCGGTACCACTGCCTTTTCATGCAAAAAAATACATACTTTACCAAACTGAGGTAAGTAATTGAGGATGTCAGTGGTGTTTTTTGTGGTTTACTCATCTGCTTTTTGAGAACGTCACAGCATTATCACAGTGCAGTGTATATTGCAGAGGTCTGGAGCTGCTGTGATAGATGGCAGCTCATGGCCACTCTGTTGCTCCATGGTCATGCCAGAACTGAATGCAGTCAGCTTTCACTGCCAGTCTGTCTTAATTAACTGCCCATCTCTGTCCTCCAACAGCATCTAAATGCCTTCACCGCATGGTCCAACAGCCTCCTTACCCAAAACTCACACACTCAAACACCCTCCCCATCCCATTCCCCCTCAAACACCCTCCCCACCCCATCCCTGCTCACTCCATCACTCTCCCCACCCCATCCATGCTCACTCCCACAACCTCCCTACACCATCACCGCTCACTCCAACACCCCCTCCATCCCTGCTCATGCCACCATCCCCACCCCATCCACACCATTTCCAAACAATATCCTCACACACTCCCAACACCCCCCCTTCCCATCCCTGCTGACTTCAAAACCATCCCCACCCTATCCCCACACACTCTAACACCATTCCCACACATGCCAAACACCATAACCCCCCACTGATACACACTCTATCACCATGCTGACCTCATCCCTGCATGCTCCAACACCATCCCCAACCCATCCTCATACTCTTGAGCACCATTCTCAGCTCATCCCTGCATGCTCCAACACCATCCTTACCCCATCATGTCAAATCCAACATTGTTTCAAACTTTAAAAACAGAGAAAAAATATCTGCTAGTGAGACCAGAATCTTTTTTTTATGTTTCCGTCACCTGTCCTATTCCAGTAAGCGGCTTTTCCTATGGACTGATGTTATTTGCATTCCATCTGACCAATGCATTATAGTCCCATCTGATACTACAACAGAAAAGCAAACTGGTTTCATTAGAGTGCTAAAAGAGCTAATGTTTTAAAATGCTTCATCGGTGAACATACAGCCATGGAAACTGCTCTGTTTCTCTTCTTTCCTTGCTCTCTCTAGAGCCCAGTGAAAGATAAAAGAAAGTAGGAAAGATGAAAAGCCATTGAGTCTTTTTGCTCTGACAGCAGCATGTAGACAAGTGCAGTAGACCTGCAGCCATGCACTCAGCCAACTGAACAAGGCATACTTTCCCATGGCTGGTGCACACTGGGAGGCTTGTGACTCTGTCTTATCCACTGGGTTGAATAGAGTGTGGGTAGGAGAAACCGAGACAATGAGGAACATTACCATTGAGAATAAAACGATACAGCAGCAGAGAATAAAAATGTTAAATCCATGGCCTGCATTTGGGTTTCACTTGGTGGCTATTCAGTTAATTAATGATGAATAGTGCATAATGAGCTAATTAATTACTTCCTGTTAGAAATACAAACAGCTCTAAGAAAATACAACATCCACTGCCAAAAACTCTTTTATCCAGTTGCCGTCTCTTATAGGTAATATACGTATAGTTTAATAACGTACATTAAAAAATGGTGTGAGAGTATCAGATATGTATGTTGCATTCATTTTTGTTTTAAATAGGGATTTTTAAATCGTGAAACTAAACCTGTTATAAAAATAAATGAACGTCATCATGAAGCTCTAACTATTTGTTAAATCATGCTATAAAATTATTTACATTAAAGTATATTATTCAGTAACCACAGTAATTTAGGCAGTAACTAATGTAAAATTAGTATGAAAGGTAGCTACTGTAGTCTGGACCTGCCAACAGTTCCCCTGAGAGTTTAAGTGACTCTCCATTTCGAAGAAGACTGTCGCAGAGTTGAACCTCATCTGGCCCACACCCACAGCCCTTTCCAGTCCATCCATGACACTTGGCTTATCAGCACATCAGTCAGAGACAGCTAATCAATAAGCTTTTGTGCATGCCTGTAGTCTGTCCTTGGGAACAGTTAGCGGCTCAGTAAGCTTGGATACTTCGAGCCTAAGACAGAAGCGATGTCAACAACATGCTAGATGTCCAAACTGAAAGAAATCTCAGAGAGTCAGGGAGGATAGTGCAAAAAAGATCACAGAAAAAAGGTAAGAAATAGACAATAATAAATCACTATGTGTCTTTAACCTGTTTTTGACCCACAGTCAGAAACTATTCTGGTGGGATATAATGCGGAAATGGAGAAACAGATGAGGGGAAGCAAAAGCGAGAGTGAGTAAGAGTGTGAGAGAAGGAGATGATGTAAGACATGAGTAGAGCAGAAGGTTGCTTTGTGTTGGGCAGGTTGTGTCTGGGAGCACAGGGCCATGAGTGTGATAATATGGGACAGATGACCGTGTGCATGTGTGTGGTGTGTGTATGTGTGTGTGTGTGAGAGAGAGAGAGAGAGAGAGAGAGAGAGAGAGAGAGAGAGAGAGAGAGAGAGAGAGAGAGAGAGAGAGAGAAGAGAAAGAGACAGGTGGTGTGGATGGCAGGGGGCTAAGGGTTGAAAAGAGGTAAGGTTATAGAAGGGTGCAGGTGCTGCACTACTACAAGGAAGTCATGCTGCAGTCAGATTTACATTAACTTTTGGGGTTAAAGATCCCACACAAACACACAGATGCACACACTTATACACACATGGCTACGCACGCTTGTATGGATGCTAAAACTACCTGAGTTTTCAGAGTAAAAAAAAAATACAGATAATCGAGCCTAATGACAGGTGATCTTATGGAGACAGCTGTTAATCAGTATGAAAACAGTTAGAGCCGGTGCATAGCCATAACATCGCTGTGTGCCTGCTCAGTCTATCCCCATCAAGCTATTAGTAATCCAATTAATCAAACAGACAAGCACACAAACACTTGCTCATGTGCACAGATCCAATCAGTGATGTGAAATAACTTTAACAGTGCATTATTAATCATGCAGTAGCGTAGGAGAAAAGACACCTTTGATAATCAAATGTTTTAAGATTAGATTAGAAAGTAGATTTGAAGAAGAGAGGAAGTGAAATTCATTTATTCATTCATTGTCTACCGCTTAGCCGACCTATTCTCGGGTCACGGGGAGCCTGTGCCTATCTCAGATGTCATTGGGCATCAAGGCAGGATACACCCTGGACGGAGTGCCAACCCATCACAGGGCACACACACACACTCTCATAATCACACACTACAGACAATTTAGAGATGCCAATCAACCTACAATGCATGTCTTTGGACCGGTGGAGGAAACCAGAGTACCCGGAGGAAACCCCCGAGGCACAGGGAGAACATGCAAACTCCACACACACACATGGCAGAGGCGGGAACCGAGCCCCCAACCCTGGAGGTGTGAGGCAAACGTGCTAACCACTAAGCCACCGTGCCCCCTGGAAGTAAAATTAAGGGGGTAAAAAAAAAGAAGTCTGTAAAGTAATGGGGAAAAGGGGAGGGAACAAGAGAAAGGATACTCACACTTAAACAAATCAGTTTTTAGTTGGAAAAAGGAACACACAGATACTCAACACAGCACTGAGGAACTTCTCATTATGTTAGCAATCATGTGGGAAACAGCACTGAAAAGAAATAATTGGGTGAAAGCATTCTTTCATAGGATGCTATTTATTTATTTATGTATTTGCCAATTTTTGCTTCCTTTTGCTCTGTTAAAAAGCTACATGATGAAAGTAGCCATACAACACATGCCCAACTTTTCAGAAACTTACTTCATGCACATTCAATTATTTCTTTCTCTTCAGTAAGCATTTTATCCTGGTCAGCATCACAATGGATTCAAAGTCAGTAGAGTAAAACAATCATATATACACAGTACACCCAATGATACCTAATTGAACTATGGGGGAAAAATTCTACAGGTTATCTAAGATGGCTGTCTCCCTGATGTTACAGTTTGTGTTTATAAACACACAAGTCAGACAGTACTGAACTGGATGTGGGCTGAGTCATATATTTATGGTGTGTGGGCATTTATTTATGGAGGAGATTCTGTGTGACTCACATTTGTCTAGCCACACTGTCCCTGTGCAAACATAAGGACACCAATAGTGTCCTGGCTGAGTGCCAGCATTTGGTATATATACATTTATGTATCCCAAAATCCCAATAGTATGAATACATTTAGTTCTTTGCCAAATCACTCTTTTAATGTATGTGTGTACGTGTGTGTTTCAGGCTTTTACCCCCCCACCCAAGTAACTGTACTTCTTTTTAAGCATTAATCACCGGTCATATCTCTGCTGTCAGACTGAGCCAGCTAGCTAAGTATATTTTACTGCATCTTGTCTCAACCACACATATAACCAGCAGTGTGTTTCAGCCCCATACCTCATGTTCCACTCTAGTGTCCTTATGGATACAACTGTGGACAAATCACTACCACAGGCACCTAGGACAAGCAGATTTCGTGTCCGGGCTATTAGTTTTTAATTTGCTGTGTCTCAGTAGACAAATTCAACAACTAGAGAACATGAAAAAACCCCTCCAAAACTTCTTATTGTCTTTCATAAAGTTTTCTGTGGAAATGTTTGAAGGTGACAGTGCTGTGAAGCACCTTGACGCTGTAGCTATAGCGTACACTACTCACTCCGAATCCCACCAGCTGCTGCAGTACACACATCCACTCAGGTCCAATGTTAGGTTAAACGTAACTTTTACTGGGTGGTGTAATTAGTGTGCATGGATGGACTTTATCGAATCAGGAACATGCAGGTGACAGAGGCTGACAAAATTTCAGTGTAAAGTTGTGTTATAACATTCCTGCAGGCACAATATGTAGCCACCTTACATTTTAAGTGAAAATAAAGATAAAGTTTGCCCTTTTTTTTTCTCTGAGGTGCAAATGTAATATGCAACATAATCACACCTGTTCATTTTCCTTCAGCCATTATTAATGCACAGAATTAGCTAACTAACTGGTTTCCAGGCAACCAAAGCAAAGCTGAGCAGCACAATGGAGCGTCCACTTGTCCAGTGGGCTAAGATTAAAGTAACCAAAAGGGCAGAGCATTTGCACTGGTCACTAGTCAGCAGAAACAAACATTCGTGCTACAAAAGGCTGGTGAGACAGCAACTGATAATACTAATAACAGACACAAAATCTGATTTAAAGTGCATGCACTTCCTGAAGACAGGACACGTTCATTCTGTCTAAATCCAAACTACAGTAAGCTCATTTAGAATATTCAGTCACATCTACTTGATATGTCTTCACAATATCTTTACAATGCATGCAATAAGCCACAGTATCTCCTAACCCAATATGTGTATAAATGAACCCGAGACAATGTAGAGTCTTTCAACAAAGGCACTATTACTGAAAACAGACTCATCTTTGGCTGAATGTTATTTTGGCTCCAGGGAAAATTGCGTGTGCTCCCTCAGAGACAACTATATCCCTCCCTAAGTGCTTATTTGGGTCACAAAGTCCAAATCCTGGCCCAATCTCAACAAAGAGAGATCTCCGGCACTGCTTCAAATGTCACATCATTTGGCAAGAGCACATATAAAAGTGAACCGGAGGCACCTGTTGCTAAGATACGAGAACATGCATGTTCATTTCCTGAATAAAACTACAGCTGCATTTTACACTATGGGCAGAAATTCGGACAAGGCAGAAAGTTTGATTTTAAAGAGGAATCCCAAACTATGGCATTTGGACTTATCTTGAAGAGATACTCATACATTCATTTTCTACCGCTTATCCGAACTATTCTCAGGTCACAGGGAGCCTGTGCTCAGGTGTCATTGGGCATCAAGGCAGGATACACCCTAGACAGAGTGCCAACCCATCGCAGGGCACACACACACACACACTACGGATAATTTAGAGATGCCAATCAATCTACCATGCATGTCTTTGGATTGGGGGAGGAAACCGGAGTACCCGGAGGAAACCCCCGAGGCACAGGGAGAACATGCAAACTCCACCCACACACGCACGCACGCACGCACGCACGGCGGAGGTGGGAATCGAACCCCCAACCCTGGAGGTGTGAGGCAAACGTGCTAACCACCAAGCCACCGTGCCCCCTTGACGAGATACTATATATTTAAAATCACTATACTGCTGTACATTATTCTTAATGAGTAACATCCACTTTAAAGTATGCTTAATGTTTCAGGTAAAACAGAAAATGCGACACTGATCTAGTCAACAGAAAAGAAGACACGCATGTCTAACAACTATTACTCGGATCTCTGAGCAGATCTGCGAGGAAGTCATGTTTTGAATGCTCTGTAGCAGTAGAGCAGTTTCCATTCCGTCACCAGTTTAGGGAACCAACAGAGCCGATTCTCCTTCATCTGTACTTATTCATCTTCCAGACAGCCATGAAAATGAAACGGCCGCAAATAACAGCCAGATTAGACATTCACAAACATGATTAATGACTCTGGGACTTTCAATGTGTGCAGAATATTAACAATCATGTATGCAACAAGAGACTCTCAACAATGATATAAAACCCCACTGTACTGATTGTGATACTGTCAAGGGAATTTCCTTCATCGAAAACGGAAGAGCTGGATTTCTGAGAGCACTTGAGTTGTCTTACTGACCTCAGATTAAATGGACTTCTAAAATGTTCACAAGTTTGGTCAGAAACTCTAAGGTGTGAAATTGTGGGCTATAAACCTTATGAGGTATGTTATATCAAAAGCACAACAATCTAGAAAGCACTTTAAGGTCTACTCCTAATGCCCCTTTTGACTATTTCTTTCTAAACCTAAAGCATAACCATTGTAGATATGTGTAATAAAGATATTATATATATATATATATATCCTCTAGCGTTGCATCTAGTGACCTCCTTTTCTTCAGGAACAACTACCAACCTTCATGGCCTGTGAATGCAGCTACAGGAAGTCAGGAATTCTGGAGTGTCCTAGAAGTGTCAGTGTAGACAGGCGCATAACTGTCCAGGCAGACCTAAGAGCGTCTACAGGTTTCCAGGACAGTCTAGTGTATTACTGCAGACTGTTGTTTTTCAACTAATTACCAGTCTCATACTGAGCGGACAGAGGTATACGAGAGCAGAAGAAACAGGGTCAGGGTCATGTTGGATCCAGGGCCTATCCCAGGAACATCAAGTGGGAATACACCCTGGATGAGGCACCAATCCATCGCAGTAAACACATGCGCAAACACACACATACACACACACATGCACACACACACAGCAAGGGGCAATTGAGAGCTGACAATGCACCTACTGGGAGGAATATCTCTCATCAGTTCTCATAATGAAATATATTAGATAAATATTCAGGATATGTCTGAAGTAAGGATAGTGTCCTGGAATTCAGGAAGGTCCAGCCTGGACCAGGACTGTGTAGAATAGTCAGACAATTCAGGGCAGTCTACAAAGGTCCAGAAAAACTCAACAGCACAACTATTTAAAACAGCATTCACATTTTCTATATTTTAGTAATCTACCTAAAAGGGAATCTGTAAAAGGTTTAACAGTTCAGGAAATTGGGAATATAGGATAAAAGAACAGAAGAAAAACAGGAAAATGGAGAAATGCTTGTGTTTACCAAGCAGGATTTCCTCATATGCATTTTCCCCTGTGTCAACACCAGACAATGAGAGAGGGAGAACGCGAAAGAAGGAGAGATGAGCAAGTCTGTTAGGGAAAGGAAAAGTGTGAAAATGTGTGGGAGATTTCACAGCATGATAGTGTTGGTCAACATAAATTGAAATGCTAAACAATCAAAACAAACCTGGAATGAATCTCGAGAACATATCTTCACCATGACCTCGGATCCTCAGAGCCTAAACGACTTGAATTTCAGTTACACAGCTATTACGGGACTTCAAGCAATTTTCATTTTCTTGTTCTGATCTGTAAGACCCGAAAATAAGTTGAGAGCGATTAGATTTCACTTCTCATTAATTTTTTCCAGCCAGTGTGGAAAAAAGTGCTTCATAGAATTAGCAACTGCAAACAAAGAGACAAGAGGTGATAGCAGTCTCAGTTCCAGATCCACTTAAAGCAGCTTGAGCTCTGAATCTCAGGTGTTTGGTAAAGGCGTGTAATCAGACAGAGGTGAATGGCATTCTACAGTCTTTTAGGTCAGCAATTTGTCTGTGCTGCTCTGAAAATGGGGCAGTCAAGATGGCTCTCACTATCAGTAACTTCTGCATTAATGAATGCAGATTAAAGGAGGGGCATTATAAATGAATCAGGAGAGTGATGGTGGTGAGAGCACAGCCGCTGGGGCTCGGATTGTTCATGAAGCTGGAGAACAATGTCAAAGAGCTTTGCTCAGTAGTCAGGCATGTGCAGAAATAGTCTACAATGCGTTTTGCATAAAACATGATCATTATGAGATAACGCTAATGATTTTAAATCAACAGTAAGAATAACGCTTTGAGGGGAAAAATTATTTTAAATAGTTATTTTATTACTGCTTTGCATTATGGCAACTCTCAAGGCATTAAGAGCAGCCATTAACCCATTAAAATAAGTAATAAAATAGACAAAAAAATCTTTGATTCCGATGATTAATATAAACAAGCTGCCACGAAATTGAAGAAACTTGACAAGGCACACATTTCACTTTTACACTGTTTTTTCACTTAATCATAATAAATAAAATAATTAACTTCTTCATATATATATATATATATATATATATATACCCACACCGTATTTATAACAAGTATAACATTGCATCCACTTTATTGGTATTACGTACAGTATGTTGTGGGAGAAACATTTTGAAAATTGTTAAAAAAAAAAAAAAGACATATGGCCCTGTTACGTCAGAGTATTCTGACGTATTTCTGGCATATGGTTTTGCTGGAAAATATGTTGACAAAAGGTAAAATGCCACCAGCTCATAGCATCACGTCCACCAGCAGCACAGCAGCCATTCTGGCACTCATTGGGTTCAATGGCACCTGCTGCCCAGAACTAAAGCACAGGCATGGGGTGAGTGTGACCTCTGCTGTTCTAATTTGGAGGATCAGTGCACTATATATATATCTTATATATCTCATAAATATATATATATATATATGGGTGTGTGAGTGTGTGTGTGTGTGTGTAGGTGTGTAGTTAAGTGCAGCTTTACATGGAACAAAATGAAACAGTGAACTGTACAGAACAACAGAAAGAAAGATTTTGATGAAGGTAGTGACTTCAAGGCATGAGAGCAGACAGGTGGGAAGATTTGTGTGTGTGTGTGTGTGTGTGTGTGTGTGTGTGTGTGTGTGTGTTGTGTGTTTTTCTGTGTGTGAGATCAAGGGCAGTAGGATGAATGCAATGTTCTTTACCTTCCACTGCATTTGAGTGGTTTTCTGGAATGAAGCATGTATGGACACAAGAGCAGAGTAACACATAAGACAAGAAACATGAACACACACACACACACACACACACGGATGAAAAGGAAAGGAGTAAGCAAGGTGAAAAGAGGTAAAAAGCTAGAGCTCTTCAGGATATCTAACTGAGTTCATTCATAATAGTTATCTTCACTCTCTTTCACACACTCACACACACTCTAGTGTTTATTCCATTCATTTCTCTCTTCATGACGTCATGCAACAAAATAGAGGCTCTGTCTATTTTGAATATTGCAGCATAAAAATGAAAACTCAAACTTGAGTACAGAATAAAGAGTCGGTCCTCACTGTAAAGACCTCCAGTATCACTCCAAAGCTGGACATGTTACTTTACTAGCTATCAGATTAAGAGCATGTACAGATCATCATATGGGGCACATAAACGAAGGGACGCGCTCTGCATTAGTAAAGTCTGCTGAGTAATACCATGTGCTAATTTAGAATGTTAACAAGGTGAACAGTCAGATGCTAGCTCACTTAACCAACAACGTTTATGTATTTTTCATTTTATTATAACGCTCATTAAAAGTTAGCACTCTGAGACAGGGACAGAATTAGTGCCACAGGTGATTATCTGCTACAAGCTCAGCCCCTTTCTGCCTTTTCCATTGTGCATGATGGGACAGGTTCATGTGTATATGTGAATTGAGACGCAGCTTTTTATTTCCTATCAGAGACATTAGAGATTTTACACATCTGCCCTCTTCTAGTATGAAGAATGAATTATTTTATAACCCACCTGTACATCCTGCTATATCCCTGCTGTACATTATAAGCTCACATGGCATCACAAAGTCTACACACGCAACATCATAAAGCAGTTTTACTGAAATACTCATCAGATATTAATACCACATGGGGTGATTCACAACAACCAATGCTATATTTAAGTTTGCCGAAGTTGAAAAACTATCAAACAAAAATGTTGAAACTTAAAAATGATAGAAAAATAGTGATCAAAATGAGTAAAGGTTAAAAAATACAGAGTATAAGTTATGAAGTAAAATGAAATAATAATAAATCAAAATTAGAGTTATCTGTAAAAACATGCAACTATTTACCTTTCACTATACATTTTTTTAAATTAGTAAAAGCAGGGTTTTTTTTCCCCTTTTTTTTTTATGACACATGCAGTTTCAGGTCAGTGATTGAGAAGAACTCATGATACCCACAGTAACCTCAGAAGTGCCACAACACTGGCAACATATCATCATTGCTCCAATACCACACGCTCAGTACACAGTCTACCTGCTAACATCCCACAGTTCATCCTGTTGCTAAACAAATAAATCTACGCACTAGAAGCGACTGACTTCTTCATAGATGCCACAGGGAGGTGGTACTCACCTTTGACCCTTTCTCCACGGTTCAGCTGGATCTCTCCCTCTCCCTGGGGTGTGTAGGGCTTCACCACGATGAAGGTGCGCCCGGGCACAGCGCTGTAGAGTTTCCGTTTTGGCCCGCGGGCACCAGCGAGTGTGTGCGAGGGCCCGGCAGGCGGAGGGCTGACATCCCGCTGCACCGTCCCAGGGCTGTAAACAAAAACATAGGTTACCGTGGTGATGCCAGGCAGCTGGTAGCCAAATGCAGTGGTCACTGACATGGTCCCGTAAAGTACGAGCGGGTGTGTGTGGCTACACACACACATAAACAGGTGCGCGCACACACACACGCTCGGTGTGTGCAGGTCCTCTTCTCAATAGTCCTGGACCGGCCAGGCCGTCATGCAAAAGCAGCTCGCTGATCTCCCGCTCTTTTCCTCCTCCTCCCTTCTCCTCCTCCTCTTCTTCCTCTCCTCTCCTCTCCTCCCTCTCCCTCACGCCCGTTAGCGGCTGCCTGTCGTGCAGCGTGCCGAGAGCTCGGGCGAGCTGGGCATGTCCGCTCCCCACGGCTCTCACTTGCACGCACGCACACACACACACACTCGCGCTGACGCGGCTGCGCTCTCTCGCCGTGCCTGGGCTCACACACTCCCGCACACACACTCCCTCTCTGCACATTCTAACCCGCACGCCAAGCGTCAGCAATGACAACGTGCTGGTGCTGGGGGGTCTTGATTGATTAGCGTGGGGAGTGAGATGTACCCCCCACCCTAAACTGCCAGCCACGCAAACACACACACACACTCTCTCTCTCTCTCTCTCTCTCTCTCTCTCTCTCTCTCTCTCTCTCACACACACACACACACACACACACACACAGCTTCCACTGCCGTAATCAACACACGCCCCTCCTCTCTCTCTCTCTCTCTCTCTCTCTCTCTCTCTCTTCCCCCCCCACTCAGACTTCCTGCCCTCCCTTCTCCTGCAATATTTCTCTCTCTCTCTTCTTCCTTCCACAGCTTGCTAGCTGCTTACCCTCTCTCTCTTCATCTGTCCCTCGTTCTTGTCGAGAGACAGGTTCTGAATGTTAATGCAGCTGCAGGCTGAGTAGCCGTGGTTCCACGTCTGTCTCATTCATCTCAGAGCCTTCCCACTTGCCCATTCATCATGCACACGCTCACACACCCGCACACACATCTCTTTTCCTTCACTTACAGTAACACAGAGAGAATTACCTGCACATCATCCCAGATTGTGTGCTTATTAAAGCAATAATAGGCTGCTTCTTTACCCCCTGATTTCCTAGCACAACGTGCAGCTGTGATGCTTGCCCTTCTTTCTTCCACCCTTTTGCTCTCTCTCTCTCTCTCTCTCTCTCTCTCTCTCTCTCTCTCTCTCTCTCTCTCTCTCCCCCTCTTTCTCTCATCTCACAGCATCCCATGCTTTAACTTACACAAGGCCATCATTTGAGTCACTTATGTTATTTTCCCTCAATCAGACTTACTGTACAAAAAAAAATCTGATTCATTTCCTGTTTTCCTTCACCAGCAAAATCCATCAGTACACCTTTATGTCCCCCCCCCCCCTCTCTCTCTCTCTCTCTCTCTCTCTCTCTCTCTCTCTCCCCCTCTTTCTCTCATCTCACAGCATCCCATGCTTTAACTTACACATGGCCATCATTTGAGTCACTTATGTTATTTTCCCTCAATCAGACTTACTGTACAAAAAAAAATCTGATTCATTTCCTGTTTTCCTTCACCAGCAAAATCCATCAGTACACCTTTATGTCCCCCCCCCCCCCCCCCCCTCTCTCTCTCTCTCTCTCTCTCTCTCTCTCTCTTTCTCTCTCTCTCTCTCTGCCCTTACTCCAGTCTGGATGTTGAGCTCAGTGATGGCTTTCCAATTACTGCAGGGAAGCATGGAGTGGATGGACTGCAGCTTGCAAACACGCAGTGACCAGCGAGAGACAGACAAAGAGAAAAGAAGGAGTGGAATGAGAGGAAGGACATAAAACATAAGAGGATGAGTAAGGAGAGAGAAGAGATATGAGACAGGGCAGAGAACAGAAAGATGGGCTTTTAAGAGATAATAATAGAGAGGGAATGAAGACACTGAGAGAGAGAGAGAGAAAGAGAGAGAGAGAGAGAGAGAGAGAGAGAGAGAGAGAGAGAGAGAGAGAGAGCTGTCACAGAGGGAGGGCTCCTGTTGTCACGGTTCACTCTGATTCCATATCGATCAGTGTGAAGTGCCAGTCCATAATAAACAGCACTGAAAATCATCACCCGACTCTGCAGTAACATCCCATTTCACACACATCAGTCCACATGCACATAGACATCTGACTCATCACATTTTTTCTCATTTTTCTAGTTATAAGCAGATAAACATCAACTCAAGCCCTGTTTTAAGCAAACCAGCCTGAATGTTTTTTTTATTATACGTGTGTTTGAGCTAAATCCAGTCTTAGTTAGTTTAATACGCTTTATAATGCACAATCCTAAGGGGACTTTCTCATCTATTCATTTCTCAGAGAGCTTAGTCCAAATGAGAGAGAAATCAATACTTTTTTATGTAGCTTGGAAAAGACTTTTATCCACTTCCTGTATTTGTGTCGGGGTTGAATTGAATTGAGGTATGTTTGTTTGGTGCTTGTTGCTTAGTGGCAGTTGTTGTGGCCAGCACTTTCGTGAGATTGCAGAGTTTGCACCTGCACCAAGAGTGTAAACACACCAAGGATTAAACACTCCAAGTGATGCTCCAGATGAAAGGGTCAGAAAACCTAAAAATTATCAGAAGTTTCCTTCAATTTGGCATATGATTAATGTTAAACATCTAGATGCCAGTGCTTACACTCATAACTGAAAAAAAAACACACATGCAGATGCTTCTGCATGAAGACTTTATGAATCCAGTAATAACACTGTTTATCACAGTATAAACTTTGATAATGAGACCAAATGAACTTTACTGTACTTTCTTTCTTTCGTCCTCAGGGCCTTGAAGCTTTTTCCTCTACCACACCAACAGCACTCCAGCTACAAGTGGATGAGCTCCCAAATCTCTCTTCATCCCCCACAGACTCTCATCTATCCTACAGCTTTAAGCCCAAGGCCTCTCTGTCTCTGTTTCTTTTATACACACATTTAACCACTGAAAACTGAAACCTATGAACAACACCTCCTGAACAAGAGTTCACTCCTCAACATGATTTCTTGTCTACATCCTACCTGAATCATCTGCTCCTTTCTCATGAACACCAGTTGAGCTTTGGAAACTGAAAAAACAACAGCAACAAAAAAAAAAACCTGTCAAAAGTCTTGAATTTGGCACATTCTGTTGTCAACAATGAGTCAGAAGTTTTCTCTTCCTCGTCACAGCTGCTGGAAAGAGCAGATGGGTGGACCGGCTGATCCAAGAGAGAGAAGCAGCTCTCCTGCTAGAGCCCTCAGATGCACTAATCTCCAGAGCTCTTTAGTGTCAACAGAGCTTTTGTTTCAGTGATGATTTCTTGCAGTCCACACTTACGGTTTACTATTACACTGTTATTCTTAGGTGATCTGGATCTGGACATTTTTGTAACTACTCTGGTTTCCTCTCCAAGTCCAAAAGCATGTGTTGTAGGCTGACTGGCATCTCTAAATTGTCTGTAATGTGTGATTGTGCCCTGATTCTGGTTGGCACTCCATCCAAGGTGTCTCTTGCCTTGTGTCCTGAGTCCCTTCAGATATGCTCCAGGCTCCCTGTGTAGGATAACCGCTACAGAAGATGGCCGGTTTATGATTAGATAGAAGAGGAACATATACAATATGTGCTTAATTGTATTTGTCCCCTAGCACTAGACAAAATGATATCCTTTTTGTGAAAAGACAAACAGGTGCTTATATAACAGAGATATTACAAACGATCATTTCATTAAGGGTTATTATGCTGAAACTCCATGTAAGTGATTCCTCATTGGTTAAGGTGTTTGACTACTGCTCTGAAGGTTGTGAGTTCAAGTCTAAGGCCCACCAAGCTACAGCTGCTGGGCCTTTGAGCAAGGCCCCTAACCCTTGATTGCTCAGTTGTATAAATGAGACAAATGTAAGTCGCCCTAAATAAGGGCTTCTGTCAAATAAATGTAAGTGTAAATAAAGCTGGTACACTAGCAGCAGACATTATGGGCTCATAAATTATACAGATAATGTTACTTGTAGCCTACTTGTAGCTCATTTTAGGAAACATTAATCTATCCAGCGGAACATCAGAAAATAAAGATATTTCGCACACACACCCTGTCGTGTATTTGCTCTTTACACAGTCCTGTTCACTGTATTACATGTCAGACCATGGTCCCGAAGCTGCGGCTTTTTATTCCAGTGTACACGACTGATATAGAGGAATGATAATAAAACCAGTTTGACTTGACACTTGAGTAATGAAAAAATCTGAAGAAAAGCAAAAGGCTCTGAGCAAAGGGTTTTTAAATAGAAGAACCCTAAAAAGCCATTTGCTACTGACTGTGATGGAATGATGATGATATTCGCTCCATTCTTTCTGCTCCTCCTGTCTCATTGTTTGTCCCTTTGTGTCTTTCAGTCTCTGCTCCTCCTAACTTGGGCTAATTGAGTGCACTGTGTTTCTGCAAGGTCTCACGTTTGTGTGCATTTGTGTATGTATTTGGGTCAATCCAACCTTCTAGCAAATTTGGAGATTTGCTATTATCATACAGCCACTCCCTCTCTACCTCCCTCACTCTCCTTTTCACCTTTCATTCTGCAACTGACAGAGAGAATTATTTTAGGTACAAGATTTTATTATTCACAGCGAGAGGGCTGTGAGAAAGATGAAAGCTAAGATTTTCCTTTCCCTGCATTTTGCATTTACTTTGTAAAGCATGAAGGAGGATTAAAAGCGAGACAGGACTGAGGACGGATGTATTGACCTACTAAGCAGCCCCTCAGTCTTTCAGAGCCAATAGAAATTGAGCATTTTCCTGCCCCTGCGTCCTCTGTCCCACTGTCTGCGTGTGTCTGCTGATGGAGGCGAGGGAGTGACCTGCGTCTTGGCCATATCCTGAGGGTAGAATCCATCACAGAAGGTTCCAGACTGAACGGCTGCTCTTTCAGACTGACACCTCATTTACCTGGGCTGCACAAACAAAATGGATTTCCTTTTCGTCGTCGATAAATCACTCCATTCCCCTTCTCTCTTTCTGAAGAGTTCATAAATTGGTGGTGTAATGAAACAGCAGAAATGAAGAAAGGCCTCGATTTGACTCTCGTGTCTTCAGTAGAGGAGAAGCTCTGATCAGGAGAGATGGAGCTTTGTGTCTTATTAACCCTCTGACGTTACAGTAATAACCAGCAATAACAAGAAGAACGATATAAATTGTTAATTTTTTCTTGCTTGTGCATCTACATCATACAGTTTAATAATTCGGATAATAAAAAAACTATGAATTAAACAGATTTCTCATGAGCTAATCATCACTTTTGTTGAAACCCCTCATCTTTTTCTTCACGCATGCCTATACATTAACAGTGAGACTTGAAAATCTTTTAAATATACAGCCTTGGGGTTCACTGGCTGCAAAACCATTGCCATTCTTCCTGATATATCCTGCCAATATTCCTGTTTACATATCGAAATGCACAGTCATGTTCGCTATAACTGCAGTCATTAAATTTTGCAGTTATTACTAGCTTTATTCAAATCAAGCATTTCCAAATGCTGAACTAATTACAGCAGAATTTATCAGTGTGTTAAAATGATTTGCTCGAAATATTAGACTGCAGCATTAGTGCAATACCGCATGCCAATATTACATTCGTATTTATTATTGGTTCCCACTGACCCACGGGCAGTTGTGAGTTTATATGGCGTCAAAGCAGCTCGGTTGCAAATATGTAAAACAGGAGATGAATGCAGCTGTTATTTACAATGTGTGAATTTGAACACTGCAAGAGCATCCTTCAAATTGCCCCCAGAGGAAGTACGAGTGTGAGATTGAAAAATGAACAAAAGAAAAGCTATACATAAAATACACTGTAAAAGTAGCAGCTAGTGCATGAACCAAAACATTAAATGGAAATAAACTAGAACTGAGAATAAAAGAGTATGAAAAATATGGTATTAGCGTGAAAGAAAAACAGTTGTGGACAAACAGAGCAGAATTTTCTACATAGAATTCATCTGTCATCAATCACTGCTTTCACTTATATAACGACTAATGTTTATTATATTGTATACATTTTTATAGTTGTATACATTAATCTTATTTTATGCCACATTCAAGTCCCCTAAAAAAAAAAAAAAAAAAAGATGAGTGACCACACATGAACGGCATCACAACGACGTCATTACCGCTCGTATTTCTGTATGAGGCCCGGCTTTCTGAGTCAATAAATAAAATAAAAACAAATAAAAATGAAAGCTTTCTGTAGTTGCCAATCTGAATGTTTGAATTTTGAAAATGAAACCTAAATTTAATTATAATTTCAATTCAGTTTTATTTGTTTATTGCGTTTAACAATAGACTCTGGCTCAAAGCAGCTTTACAGAAATCATTCAGATTAAATATTCTAAAGTTTAAAAGAGAAATTTATATTTATTCCTAATGAGCAAGCCATAGGCAATGGTAGTGATGAAAAAACTCCCTGAGATGATATGAGGAAGAAACCTTGAGAGAAACCAGACTCAAAAGGGAATCCATCCTCATCTGAGTGAAACTAGAGAGTGTGATTAGAAATCATTTCTTTCTACAGCTGTATATGGTCAAGTGGAATTGTGTAACTAGGAGCTTCTGAGCAACTTATAATTATATAAAAACAACAACAACAACAAAAAAGAACAGTAGAATAAATAAAAACAGCAGAAGTTTCCAAATGTGGATGCACAAGCTTCTGGAGAAGACCTCACGTCAGCATGAATCACACATATTCATGTGGTCACTCAGACATAGTGTTTACTGAAGACACCTTTAAAGCAAAGGTTTGTCAATTTTTTACTGCTCTCTGCTACCAGCAAGGAAAATGCGACTGCAAAGAAAGCATTTAAAGGCCTTTACCAATGCCTTGAGTTCCTTGGTAAAAAAGTGAAAGTGAAGAAAAGTGGCAGACCAGCACTATTTCAGATTAATTCATTTGTCCATGTAAAATGAGGAAGCTTTAAATGTAACGTATCCCTGAAACTAAATAAAATTATAAATTGCACCTTTAAGTTTGGGAATGTTTGGAAAGAAGAGGGCCATAGCCTCACCTGACCCTGAGCAGGAAGTGAGTGGGCGGGACTGACAATGCTATTAATTACACACTCCCCTGGTCCCCACACTTACCTTGGGGAGAGACAGGTGGACACAGCGAGACACAAGGCAAATAACCAGAGAGAGAGAGAGAGAGAGAGAGAGAGAGAGATAAAAGAGAGATAATATGATACCATTGCAAATAGACTCACCCCGTGGGCAGAGACAATTGCATCACATTTATTAACACATACACAAACAGAGCTACACACCACTCTGTGGTCAAGATAACAAGTGCCAGTGGTGATGATTCTGAGGGGACAGTGTATCAGTGCACACTGACAGATGGACAAGTAGGACAGAACACAGCGAACACACCCCTCAGGACCTCATCACGGTTGTGTAAGTGTGAGACAGAGGGAAAGAGAGAGGCTGTTAAATGCTCCTCAATATACCAACAATGTCAAAAAATTCAAAAGCTAAACAACAGTCAGTCAGGTCAAGGTGTGAAAAAAAAAACAACCCCAACACACTGTCAAAGTGACACTGACTACTAGCATCAATGCTAACTCCTAACAATTCAAAGTGCTTCTTGTTTACACACAATGTAGTATGAAGAGCTCGGGTTTCAAATTAAAGCGTTTCATCCCCCCATGCTGAAATAACAAACACTTATGAATTGCAATACCCACTCGTCTCTGAAATCACATCAGTCTCCCTAACTGTAATCCCCCTGCAATAAATACAAACATGAGACTGAGGACAATATTGCAGCAAAATCCAATAACGCACTATAACACATGGCTCACTTAAGAGTCTACACCACAATGCCATGCAGTTCAGGCCTGTCTCATTTCAATGCATATTAGAGTACAATAACAAACAGGAAGCAATACACACAGCACACTGTAGCGCCTGTAGCACAAAGGTTCCAGGACAAATCTCTTCATGTAAAGAACACAACTCAAAATTTGATTAAAGTATAGAAGTCATTTAAATGCCAATCAGATCTTTGATTTTGATACTGACATTGTGGTTTTTTTACTAATTGGAGGAGTATAATGTCACTTTTTGCTTCTTCATTTTGAAAGGATTATGTGGAACAGGACCGTGATCTCACTGAAAAATCCAGCATGGAACAAGTCAGTGTTATTGTGTCATAAAATATACGAGCCAATAATGATTCAGCATGCAAATACAAGCCATCCAACACCAGGAAATACAGGCATGATGTAGAATTTTTGAAGCATATTCACAGAATTTGAATTCTCTTGTCTTGGATAAACCTGAAAATATATTTCTTTACCTTTTTTTAGTTGTCTAATAACGTTTTAATGGAACTCGAAAGCCATACATGAATGGCGTCAACTTTATACAATATGCTGCAGTAAATCTTTTTATACCATAATTATTTAACCAGCACGTAGAGGTTAGGCTCTCACCTGAGGCGGCCACGCCCGTGTGTGTATGTGGGGTGTCTGCGCAGGACAGGAGGATCAGGTTCCTCGCTGACACGGTGCAGAGAAGGTGAGCGTGAGTGGGAGGAGCGGGAGCTGCCGGTGCTCTGGAGGCTTCCGTCAGCTGCGGCCTCCCCTCCAGCGGGTGCCAGAGGGGGCAGACTGCGCAGAGAGGGTACTGGAGAGTGGGTGGTACCTGTCTCGGCCCCGTTCAGATTGTTGTCGGAGGCGGAACGAAGCAGGGAGCGTGATGAGGTCAGAGTGACACCTCCTACTGTCACGCGCCGGCGGTTTGTGTAGGAAGGCGTTTCCCTGAAAGGCACTGAGAAAGAAACATACACATTTCACTCAGAGTGGATCAGAAAACAGAGCACACTGTATGACAGAAGGTTAGGCAGAGATAACAGTCATTAAAATGGAAAAAACACATTTATCAAGAAAGGGTCGGATGAACTGCACAACAGTAGAAAGCATATTATGCACATAGATCATTTGCAGGTCACTGCACTGATATGAAATATAACATCATAAAAAACACTTCATGCTGCTTGCTGAAGGAGATGAGCTTATCATCTCAGCCTCGCCAACTATGTACTTCTTTTGTCTGCTTGGTAACGGAAATGTTAACCATAAACCAATATCATGAGAATGATCTTGTGTGTAGAATAAGTGTAGAATTCTTTAATATCAGTATTAATTTAACCATACTTAACTCTTCGCAGATCTCAATTTTTCATAAGTACAAATACTATAACCACTTACACTGGTAGTCTGGTGGATTTAACAGAATTCTCTATTGAGAATTTGTGTGCAGGTAAACACAGAACACTGTGCCTAATTTATATACAATATATAGCCAAACGTTTGCGAAAACATGATCCTCACGGCCCGATGTGGTACTTTTCCAAGCTGTTGACACAAAGACCCACAAGAGGCACACAACTGTATAGATAGTGTTTGAATAATGTAGTATTATGAAGCCCAAACACTGATCCAAGATGACAATGCGCCTGTGCAGAAGGTGAACCCTATGAAGACACAGTTTGCTAAGGTTGGAGTGGAAGAACTTAGAGTATCCTGCACAGAGCCATGACCCCACTGAACACCTTTGAGGTGAACTGGAGAGCTGACTGCACCCCAGACCTTCTCATCCGACATCAGGGTCTGATCTCACTAATGCTCTTTTGGCTGAACGATCACAAATCCCCACAGCCATGCTCTAACATCTAGCGGAAAGCCTTCTTAGAAGCATGGAGCTGATTATAACAGCAGAAAGGGACTAAATCAGGATTACACCAATCAAAAAATCACATATAATTGTGATGGTCAGGTTTCCACAAACGTTTGCCTATATAGTGTATATATTAATAGCTGGTGTAATACAAATCTGTCTTGCGCATCCCTTCTTGTTGGAAAAACCTTCATCATGTGCCTCCTGGTCATTTGAGAATTTGGTTTGAAGCAACAAAAAAAAAAAATTAATATCATTCTCTTTTTGAAAACACTTGTTGTGTTTTAGCCTCTGTTACGCCAAAAAATAATGTATTTACAGTCATCTCAAATCTTGTGCTTGTTTAATAAACCATGGCGATGATTCTATGCCACAAAACATTAATGGACCTCAACTCTGACTGTTAACATTAGTAACACAGTTACTCCATGAGAAGACTTTAATTCCTCGTGCATCATTTAATCATGTTTTTAAGTAATTTACCAATTACTGTCATACTCTGATTCATTCCTTTATCACTCACTTCCTTTAAAAACTTAGTGGTCATAAATACGCCTCCCTTAATCGTTCTTAAATTCTTTTTTATCTCAACTGACCTTCAATTATTCACTATATCCATAATGGCTTTTCTGGCTGGAGAACGTCATTCGTTCTGAGAATCTAAACAGCATGTCAGTCTGATGATTTAATAGGCCAGCATTTCTAGGAATATTATGAGGAAAGACTGCATTTGTGCTTTTTTAGCTGTTAGACTCTGACAGACTGCATTATGGATAACAGAGAGCCCGTCATCCTTGCTCAGTTGTATTACTGTACACTGGATTAACATAACATTTCATTTGGAGGCAGGTTTCTCCACTGTAGGTTATAAGCCGAAGACGTTAACTTTATCAGCCTGTAAAAGCAATCTAAAACTGCATATGTGATTTTTCTCTAAATGTTTTGTTATCATAGCTTGTGCAAATATTACCTTTATTAAAGCACTTACCTAATAAAGAAGAAGAAGAAGAAAAAAAAAACCCACTACACAGCATGCAAGCATAGATGAGCAATTTGTTCTTGGTATCTGAATTGTGCAGTAATGTCTCTCGAGGCCACATAGCAAGTGAAGACATATACTCAAGGCCTCTTGCTGTAAAATGGGTTTAAATCTTCCTTTACACTCATCATCCATTCTCAGTGAAAAGGCCAAATGCCCAATCACACCCAGAGACCCTTCACTCTTACTCACTCTTCCTTACCTCCCTCTATCTCTCTCTCTCTTTCTCTCTCTCTGTCGACGAAAGAGAAAGCCAAGTATAAGAGATCTAGGGCTGAGTCAAAGAGAAAATGGGCTGAAGGAATGAAGGATAATTCAATCCCAATGATGAAACCCCATCTTCATGCATGTGAAAGGTTACGTGTGAAGCTTTGCCATATTGTCCTTTTGCGTTTAAAGATCGCACTCCCGTCCTCGGTAGATGTGTACACAGCTCCTGAGCTTGAATGCTGCAGCACCATGATGTGATCCTTTAATTACAGCACTGGTGGCTAGAATGATGTCATATTCATATGGAAATGACAATCACATGCTGGGTTTGCTGTGCTACAGGGAAATTAAGAGAGTACCAGCATTTTTCAACCTAATCTTTACCATGTCTGTATGTGCATTATGTGCATGTGTAGCAGAATTTTAAAAATTTGTGACAAAAACAAAAGAAAGAAAGAAAAACCTCACATGTAATGGACAGTGCTTGGGACAGCAGTGAATGTTTAGCAAAACATGCTAAATTACTCAGAGGTATTTGTACATAATTTGTGTACATTTCGGAGAAGGCACTATTTTTCATCAGAAGCGTAAAGATACGATCACACCAGATTTTTGCTAAGGTGAGAAAATATAGTGGTAACATTGGCTAACGTATTTTTTCCCCCAAACTGTAAAGAAAGGCAATATTAAGAAAACTGAAAAGGCAAAAGTCTTGTGTTTTTTCTTCTTCTGCTTCCTATTGCCTTCTGGGTAAAATCTCATTGGTAAAAATTCATGCAGATGAACCTGGCATAAAACTGCCATGATTTTCTCCAGATAAATTGTATTCATCAGGTGCAGAAAGCTCCAAGAGTAAGTTTTATGTCATTAAGTCAACTTATATAACCAGAATGACTTCATGCTTTATTGCTCCAGTGCTGAAAAGTAGGACATAAGCATAACGAGCAGACCTACATAAACATAAACAGCTTTAAGACCTTAAGACCGTTTAATATTAGAGTGTAGTTTTGAATTCCATGTTACATAACCCATTTTAAACATTCATTCACCTATTCCAACAACTGCTCCCATTACATGTGCATCAAAAAATGATTTCTGTTCTATACCCAGAGCTGGGAAAGCTGTTGAAATATTTTGTCCTTTGTAATCAGATGTGTAACATCTACAAAGAGCAGGTTGAAACAATGCTATCATACAGTAACTGAAGAATGACTCAGGAGAAGAAAAAAATAAAGTAAACAATCTGTCCACTCACCAACATCTGATGCTTTGTGAACTTTTATTATTTCTGCCAGGTCAAAATTTCCAGCTATAATAGCCACCTAAAGAAAGAAGGTGAGGCATTTCAATCATGGTTATGATATTTATTTCCTGACTGATTATCCAGTCACCCACACGTTCGCATGATCACACTTATAAGTATGTTGCGTAACAACACAGTACTAATGTGAAACCGTTGTTAATTAGAGTGCTGCACATTAAAACAGGGGTCAGAGAGTTTGAGTGCACATACAGCTGGAGTTTAGTGTTGATACAGAGATATAATGGAGTCATATTAATGATACATAAATCAGTTAGACAATTAGCATTCCCTCTCTTTGCTTTTCCTGGCCTTTGTCTCTGCTCTCTTCTCATCTCTGTCTTCTCTCTCTTTTTGTTTTTCTGATTAGCTTTTCTCCATTACAGAGCTGCATCAGCCTTTGGCAGCTGTCTAATGGCTCTGTGGGTACGTTTGCTTCTCTTCCTTTGTGAAATCAAGTTAACTTTGAGCTGTGCTGGAAGTCTCTGTCAATCCTAATTTGTGTGAGGAGGAAGCAGTGTCTCTAAATACAAATAAATACAACACATAATTACATGAGTATGATTTTAAAGTGTGTCTTTACATATATTTTGTGGCAATGCTGGCCACTCTTAGAAGTCTCAGTTTAAACCAACTGCTCCAGTGTCATAATATTCCTACTTAATTGGTACGTAATAATCATTTATAATAAGCCTAAGCGTTTCTTACTTTGTCTGCAGTGATTAAATTCTGCCAGTTTGCAGAAACAGGAAAAACTGCTCAGACTGGGTGTCTAAAACAAGTGGATTTTTATGGTCTAAATATTCACTCATTCATCTTTAGTAAGTGCTTCATCCTGATCAGGGTTGTGGATCCGGAGACTATCCCGGGGAAAGCTGGGTGTGACCCGGGAATACACCTACACCATCCATCTCAGGGATACTTGTCTAGTAGCATTTTATTTTTTCCTAGCATTAATCAGGAAGCTTTATTCTTTTGCTTGCTGAACTGTTGGGTGAATGCTAAAGGTTGACCAACATTACATGATACGGAAGGGTAAGATTTCACTTTATAGATTATTATAATTATTATTATATCAGAAAAATATGGAATGGTAAATTAATACTTGGTGAGTTGTGATGCCTAAACAAAGCTAAAAATATTCAGTTCATTCATTTGTTTATTCAAATTCATTTATTTTGCTGTGCTCAATCTCTTCAATCATGTGTTGTCTGATCATCTTTTCTTATTTAATCTTTTAAAGATTAATTTTTTCTATTAATCTTTTTTGAATCCATTCATGGCAATGGACAATGATGATCTGTGCAATTATTTCTTTATCATTCTTCTATATAACAAGTTGTACCATGTGATATATTCTACATCACAGCTTTTACAAAATATAATTGACAATTAAATGGTTTGTGATTCCTCTTGATGTATAAACAGATAGAGTGTGCATTGGTGGCAGGATAAGAAACTGTTTTTGAATTTAACCCTCTATTTATCAATAGATGTCCACAATAACTCAGACCATTTTTTTTAGATTGTGCAGCAATACAATGTGTACAGTTAAATGCCCAGTGGACTTTACAATGAGAGAGCAATATAAACAGTGTTTAATAGCCCCTCTCTTCCCTTTCCATGCAGGTGGAACTTCCTGAAGGAACATTTTATTGCGGGTAAAATTCTAAAAGAGAGATATAGGGAATGTGACAGTAACTAAAATCTTCATTTAGATGTACAAAGACCAGGCATATACGATATTGATGGGTTCAGCATGAAAATTTCCTGTGGTGTCAATGGTATCATTTTTAAGGCTTTGTAAATCTTGACAGGTGAATGATCACTTGGCTTATCAACAGCAGCCTACAGTCAGATTATCTAAAAAATGCCATTCAAGCTAAATGACTTGATCACTATAAAACAGACTATATACAGTCGTGTAGTTAAAGCAACGGTCTGTGAGAGAAAGTGCAAGGTTAAATACGGCTGAGTGGATTGTGGGAACGCTGAGACCCGTGCTCTCACCTGGAAGGCAGTTTGGCTGTTGTAGTTCTTTATCTCTTTATTCGCTCCTCTGAACAGCAAAACACGTGCACAGCTATCCTAGAGAAGAGAGGGAGGGAGAGAGAGAGAGAGAGAGAGAGAGAGAGAGAGAGAGAAGAGAGAGAGAGAGAGAGAGAGAGAGAGAGAGAGGGGAGAGAGAGAGAGAGAGAGAGAGAGAGAGAGAGAGAGAGGTGCTATCATGGCACTGCTTTAATGTCATTGTCTGTCTCTGGGCAACTTTGAGTGGAGGTGAGAATTAAAAAAAAG
>JAUCMX010000004.1:7347857-7355357 GCA_033459395.1 Hemibagrus guttatus
TCCTGATGGCACGCATATTATGCACACTGCACACATAAATACACTAATTTATGCAGTATCTTGTACATGTAAATGAGTTAGATGCTGAGCCCAGTCAAGTGCGCTGACCTGATTTTAGTCATCTATTAAATCACACTGTATTTTAAACACATAACTCTTAAGTCACTTAGGTGCACAGTGAAGACTTTTTGCATTTGGTGATTGATGAATAATTAATACAATTAAAATGCATTAACTGCAGAGCCCGTTGTGTAACTTTGTTTTGAAAGGAGCTACAAACAAGAATATCATTTAGAAACCATATACCAATCAGAAACCAATACAGAATCACATCTGTACCAACGTCTGGATTAAGAGATGTACGGAATGTTCATGTACGGAAGCACTTCCATTAAATGATGGCTTGATTTAATGATGCATTCTTTAGTTTTCTTTTTAAATGGAGTTGTTCACAATGTCTGTGCTCTGTCTTTATTTAAACAAAAAAAAAAAAAGCAAACAGTGTGATCCCACAAGCTGATTAAATATGTGATTATGACAGATACTGCTGCTATAAAATCCCATTTCATATTTGCTTAGAGCACAACATAATGATCACATCATGGTGTGTGACATCATCATCATGTGTGACAGAGACATAATATGCTGGAAACCTAATCAAAACTCGTTTGTGCTGTTAATTTAACGCTCTGTGGAAGCAAAACGTCCTATATTATTACATACCTAACCTGAGAAGCTAACAGTGTTAAAGTGGTACAGGTGCATCTCAATAAATTAGAATGTCGTGGAAAAGTTCATTTATTTCAGTAATTCCACTCAAATTGTAAAACTTGTGTATTAAATAAATTCAGTGCACACAGACTGAAGTAGTTTAAGTCTTTGGTTCTTTTAATTGTGATGATTTTGGCTCACATTTAACAAAAACCCACTAATTCACTATCTCAACAATTAGAATATGGTGACATGCCAATCAGCTAATTAACTCAAAACACCTGCAAAGGTTTCCTGAGCCTTCAAAATGGTCTCTCAGTTTGGTTCACTAGGCTACACAATCATGGGGGAAAACTGCTGATCTGACAGTTGTCCAGAAGACAATCATTGACACCCTTCACAAAGAGGGTAAGCCACAAACATTCATTACCAAAGAAGCTGGCAGTTCACAGAGTGCTGTAAGAAAGAAAGAGGGGGCATGAAGCCTTTATTATCTCCACACATACATTACAGCATAGTGGAATTCTTTTCTTTGCATATCCCAGCTGAGGAAGTTGGGGTCAGAGCACAGGGGCAGCTATGATACAGCACTCCTGGAGCAGAGAGGGTTAAGGGCCTTGCTCAATTGCCCAACAGTGGAGTCTGGTGGTGCTGGGGCTTGAACCCCCGATTCTCCGATCAATGACCCAGAGCCTTAACCACTTGAGCAAACAGGTGGCTCTGTAGCCAAGCATGTTAACAGAAAGTTGAGTGGAAAGAAAAAGTGTGGAAGAAAAAGATGCACAACCAACCGATAGAACCGCAGCCTTATGAGCATTGTCAAGCAAAATCCATTCAAGAATTTGAGTGAACTTCACAAGGAATGGACTGAGGCTGGGGTCAAGGCATCAAGATCCACCACACACAGACGTTGTACACTTGTCGTATTCCTCTTGTTAAGCCGCTCCTGAACCAACGTCAGAAGCGTCTTACCTGGGCTAAGGAGAAGAAGAACTGGACTGTTGCCCAGTGGTCCAAAGTCCTCTTTTCAGATGAGAGCAAGTTTTGTATTTCATTTTGAAACCAAGGTCCTAGAGTCTGGAGGAAGGGTGGAGAAGCTCATAGCCCAAGTTGCTTGAAGTCCAGTGTTAAGTTTCCACAGTCTGTGAAGATTTGGGGTGCAATGTCATCTGCTGGTGTTGGTCCATTGTGTTTTTTGAAAACCAAAGTCACTGCACCCGTTTACCAAGAAATTTTGGAGCACTTCATGCTTCCTTCTGCTGACCAGCTTTTTGAAGATGCTGATTTCATTTTCCAGCAGGATTTTCCACCTGCCCACACTGCCAAAAGCACCAAAAGTTGGTTAAATGACCATGGTGTTGGTGTGCTTGACTGGCCAGCAAACTCACCAGACCTGAACCCCATAGAGAATCTGTGGGGTATTGTCAAGAGGAAAATGAGAAATAAGAGACCAAAAAATGCAGATGAGCTGAAGGCCACTGTCAAAGAAACCTGGGCTTCCATACCACCTCAGCAGTGCCACAAACTGATCACCTCCATGCCACGCCCAATTGAGGCAGTAATTAAAGCAAAAGGAGCCCCTACCAAGTATTGAGTACATGTACAGTAAATGAATATACTTTCCAGAAGGCCAACAATTCACTAAAAATGTTTTTTATTAGTCTTATGAAGTATTCTAATTTGTTGAGATAGTGAATTTGTGGGTTTTTGTTAAATGTGAGCATAGTTGCTTTTGGCTGCTCCCTGTTCGGGGTCGCCACAGCGGACCAACTGGTCCGCACAACAACTTGGCAGATGTTTTACGCCGGATGCCCTTCCTGACGCAACCCTCCCATTTTTCCAGGCTTGGGACCGGCACTGCATCCAGTGGCTGGGACTCGAACCTGGGCCTTCCGCATGATAGGCGAGAAACCTACCACTGAGCCACCAATGCTAAAAAAATAAATGTGAGCATAAATCATCACAATTAAAAGAACCAAAGACTTAAAGTACTTCAGTCTGTGGGCATTGAATTTATTTAATACATGAGTTTCACAATTTGAGTTGAATTACTGAAATAAATGAACTTTTCCACGACATTCTAATTTATTGAGATGCACCTATATATCTCATAATTAAATGACTACACTTTCAGACTGCATTAATGAAAAAATATGGCTTAAAGCTCACATCACTATGCATTTCCACCTGAAGCCCTGCTACTCGCTGGGTGTTTTTTTGCTCCATTCTCTGTAAATTCTAATACTGTGTGTGAAAATCCAATGAGATGAGCAGTTTTTGAAATACTCTCCCTGACTATTTTACACTACTGCCATGTTGTACTGGTGTTTCGATTAAAGTGTCAGGTGAGTGTTTATGTGATATACTGTATATACAAATATAAACATTTGCATACACAGTGTGAAACTAGCAATGGGCCACAGAGTGTGTGTGCTATCACTTGTGCACTTTTTCTGGTAATCTTACATGTATACACTTTTGGGGGTCAGATTCCAGCAACTGGAAAACTTTTGAACATTATCTAACAATAAGATTTTCAAAGTAAGGCAAAGCTAAAAGGTAGTTTGTCATGTGTTATAGCAGTCATTTTATAAAGGAAGGAAGTTCTTGGCCATATTTATTGTAAAAGACTCTTTACATAATGATAAAAGTGTCTCTCGCAAGGCTAGCACATGTGAGTTTAGTCAATGTCGTCAGTACAGTACTTTCTTCTTCACTTGAACTTGAAGCAACAATCCACTGCTATATTCCAGGTAAAGTGTAAATGGGAATAAAATAGGCCCATTGTGTCATAAGTGCCATATATTTCAGAACGTTTCATTCTAAAGAAAAAAAAGGCTTTAACTGTTCCGATGAAACAAATGAAGTGTGTCATCATTTACATCATTTATCCCACTGCTTCCTCATCCATATTTATCCAGTGTGCAATGAAATAAACATTAAGCCTACAGAAACGTTAATAGCTCAGGTAAAAATCTGAGATGCTCTACCAAGTCTTGAGTTGTGTTTTAGGAAGATTTCTTTGAGGGAGGATTTTGAAAGTGTCTGTGACTAGAATATGACTGGCACCACGGTAGAGGAGCTGCGCTGAGACACGCTGTCTGAATTTACATGCACAACATCTGCTGCAAACGTTCAGATATTCTCCTCGGCATCCAAACACACAACTTAGAGCCATATTTACTAAGAGAAGTGCCAATTACAGCCAGTTAACGACCACTTAAGGATATGTGTGCCAGTAAACACCGGCCAGACTGCATGATTCCCACATGGCTGGTGAAGTATAAAGTCATTGTTCATTGTGTATTTTGGCCCAATGTTTGTTTATTGAGGATTTTAAATTGCCCACAACCTGACAGTTAAAGACGTCTATGCGTTTTCTATTTGGCTGGTTGGAATGAATGGAATACAGTTTGAAACAATAATGAAAACAGTAGTGCAATAATAATAATAATAATTAAAAAAAATCAATGTTTAATTTTATTGTCCATCTCCATCATTTAGGAACTGTGCATTATCAAATCACTGCAAAAATGAGATGAGATCAGGTCTACAGACAGTGTATTGGAATAAAGTGAATGACATTTTACCAACTGATAGCTGAGGACAAAAATCTAATGGACAGAAAGTCCCTGAGACAAGAGCTCCTTTTGGTTCGGTGTTTCAACTTATTCAACAGATTTAAAATAATGTGACTTGACAGGCTATATGTCTGGATGTTCAAAAAGCTCATATAAGAATGAGATCATGAGGTCAGGCGTATCTCTACAAAAGACGAGCAGGGAGCATCCTTGTAATGTACCCGAACCACGTAACAGACCTGAAGAGCTGTCTGTTTGACTTCCACTGCCGAGTGCCCTTTTGCAATACCAAATGCGACAGCACCCTTTTTCCAATGCTGATCTCCTTATTCTAACAATCTGGCCAACAACTGATTGTGTTTTCATGCTACGTTCATCCAGGTGGAAACTACTGATATTGTACACTAAGTTAATGTTATTATGTAAGCATGGCTAATTTTTCTTGTCAGAGAAGCTTAAATTAAAACAGTTTTTAATGCCAAAGTTGCTTAGCAAACATGTTGCTTAGGCAGTGCAAAATGATGCTAAACATGGTCCCTAATGCAGCGAACCTAATGTATGTCTGGTTATAAAACTAAGATTAAAGTGTATAACCCAGGCATAGGGGTATTTCTGTTATTTATGCCTACAGTTGAAGCTAAAACAATATAAAAAAAATCTATGCATGGAAGTACGCATCCATGTGTGCTTAGTATAGTGCTGTATAGCGTGCTTGTGTTACCTGGTTATAGAGGGCACAGATGTGTAGGGCAGTGTTTCCAGAAGCATTCTGCGCACTCATATCGGCTCCATAAAAGAGAAGGTGCTCCAGATGTTGCACATGGCCATGACGACATGCCTGTTCACATCAAAAACACACACACAAAAAAATGTGAAAGAGAGTGTGGATAATGCAATTATTAAGGTTTGCATTCATTTTACCCATTTATGGATAAAATGTCAAAACAGTAATCCTGATTATTGCTAGGAAAATTGGAGACATGTATCACCGGAAGACCTGTATGTACTCTTTTTGTTTCCTCTCTATCTTTTTCTCCTTGCTTTTGTCCTCTTGCTCTCTTACATCAGTATTCGTTGTGCACATAGCTGATATAAGAGATAGCACAATTGTTTTGTATTATCAATGTCACAATTTAATTCTCTATTACTCGGCTACAGCCTCTCTGCATATGAATGAAGTGTGGGGTGTAAAAACACCGGGTTCAAAACCTGCACAAGAGGCCCTCACTGTCGGGAAGAGAAAGAGAGAGGGGTTAAAGGAGTACACGAGAGCAGTGAGGAAGGAGGAGGAGGCAGAGAGGGCGTGACAGTGAGAGATAGAGGGCTACAGGTTGCGATAATGTCATGTCTCTTGGACACAAGGGAAAAAACATGCATACCTGTCAATTTAGAATCCAATACAAGATTTTATTATTTGTTTTTAAAGCCCTACATGGGCTGGCCCTAAAACCTATCTCAAACCTTGTTTACCCTTAGTCCTCCCACAGAATGCTGAGGTCCTCTGGCCAGTTACTTTTGACTGTTCCTCAGGCTTGTTTGAGGCATAAGAATAACCAGATCTTTTTCTGTCTGTCTCGTATATATGTATATATATATATATATATATATATATATATATATATATATATATATATATATATATATATATATATATATATATATATATATATATATACACGTGTGTGTGTGTGTGTGTGTATGTGTATGAAAGTGAGAGAGAGAGAGAGAGAGAGAGAGAGAGAGATCCTAGAAAACACTCCATCTGTCCCATATTTCTTTTGATCTTATCAATCTTATAGTGTCAAAGTGACAGTACAACCTCCAGTGAGAATTCGTAAACATGGGAAATTTTTATAATATAGTGCAGGACTACATGTGCACACACACACACACACACACACACACACACACACACACACACACACACACAAAAATTTGACTTAATATCCTTGTCGACATTCAACTCATTCTAAACTTAATCTTAGACTGGTTAACTAAAAAAAAATCTTTATCTATTTTTCCCCCTTTAGTCCTCATAGGAACAAGCCAAAAGTGGGGTCATGTACTGTGTGACTAAGAAGGGCATCAGAGCTGTAAATGTGTTGGGACACAAAGGTTAAATCCAGGCATAGCTCAAATCACTGTTTTCTCACCGTCCTCAGCTACTGCCTAACGGACTGCACCAAACCTTTCCTCTCATCCCCCCTATCTGTCTGTGTGTGTGTGTGTGTGTGTGTGTGTGTGTGTGTGTGTGTGTGTGTGTGTGTGTGTGTGTGTGTGTGTGTGTGTGTGTGTGTGTGTGTGTGTGTGTGTGTGGGGGAGGTGTGGGGTGGAGGGGGTGGAAAGAGAATGCATGGGTATGTATTACCTGGTGGATCTCCTGCCAGCCGTTTTCATCCACACAGCCCACCTGAGCGTGGTCATGCAGGAGCAGTTCGCAACAGTAAGGGTCACCGCCCACCATGGAGCTGTGGTACAGCGGAGTCAAACCCCGACTGTCTTTATAGTCTGGACTCGCACCCAGGTCCAGCAGTGTCTACACACACACACAAACACACACACACAGTTTAGCCCTGAGACTGGTCCTGAATAATATCTGATCAACGGTGGTCCTGTGGTAGTTCCTTATCACTTATGGATGATGTAGAGAGAAGCTAATAAATTGTGAATAGCAAGTTGAGCTACAGGGTGTACCTTCAAAGTGCCATAATACAGTGATGTTGCACTGCTTTTTAGATCATTGAGGGAAATGACTATGACCTGTGTGCCTAAAAATGGCACCTAAAGCCTGGAATATCCTGTTACAGCCTTTGTTTATGTGCGACACTTTAGCTCCCACTTACAAAGTGTAATAATGGTGTCTTTGTGTGTGTTCAGTAACCTAAAGGATGTGATATACGGTATATAGGATGATCTATAGTCATTTCTTTTAGTTACAAAAAATCAAAAACAATAAATGACGCAGAAGTAAATTTGTCTAGAACAAAACAGCATAACAAATTGGTACTTTACCTCAGCAGGAGACATTCGGATCACAAACTCTCTCTCTCTCTTTCTCTCTCTACACAAACACTGCTTTTCCTTAATAGGTATATAAAGGCACTGACTATGTTCCAATATAAGAAGCATCGATTGTGCACAGACATCTGTGTGTGTGTGTGTGTGTGTGTGTTGTACTTACTATCAGAGCTGTATGATTTTTTGTGCG